>JAWWUD010000150.1:0-201598 GCA_033964015.1 Scolanthus callimorphus
CCATATTTATCAGCTATTTGAACTAAAAACAAATATCACACAAGTCAGACAAAGGTTCTTATAGGATTCAGACATTTTCTTTGATACATTTCTAGTTTTGATGTACCCCGCCTTGTCCCAAAGACAACTGGACTGAATGACCGGTGGTATTTTGCAAGGAATGTTTTTTGTTACAACAACTTCGTCGCCTCCCTAAGCTCTAGCTTGAGAATAGTGCATAGCAAACACTCAAAGTTAGTAGGAAGCTGGCACAAACTAACTTTTTTACTAACTAACTTTTGGTGCTGCTGGAGCCAGGATTCAGACATTTTGTTTGATACATTTCAAGTTTTGATGTACCCCGCATTGTCCCAAAGACAACTTGACTGAATGACCGGTGGTATTTTTGCAAGGAATGTTTTTTTGTTACAACAACTTCGTCGGCCTCCCTAAGCTCTAGCTTGAGAATAGTGCATAGCAACCCTCAAAGTTAGTAGGAAGCTGGCACTAACTAACTTTTTTTACTAACTTTTGGTGCTGCTGGAGCCATTTTTGTCGTTTTCTTGTTTTTATATTAATTTCCAAATATTTGAGGTAATATTATATTAAACATGTTTGATCAGGTTTCCAAACCTGAGAAGTGGGTTGAAAAAACAAGGTGAGTTTTCTCAGCTGACGAGGAGATCACGTGACATGGGGGATCGTTTTTGCTCGAATATTCGACAAGGCGTCGAACTCGGGACTCATTCTTGGACTTGCTCCTTCCCATTTCTCACCTGTAAGGTATTTTCACCTTTCTGTTCCATCCGTTTCATTCATATTTGTCTATTTCTTGTACTTTTACTTGAGTGTCTCTTGTCAATTTCGACCGGCATTGCGAATTTCCATGCTCGATTATTATAAACATGACTCGATCGCATCACTGACAAAACTCGCAAACATCCACCTCGTAAATTAGGTGATTGTAACAAAGAAGCAACGACGTTGAAAATTTGTAGCACAATACTGAGAAAGGTTTTATTCTTTGAGAAAAACCGAAAAAAAATATACCTTGACATCCCAGTATTCGAACCCCGGACCTTAAGTTTGCAGAGCGGGGATTCTACCGATGAGCAATCGAGGAGATCACGTGACATGGCGGATCGTTTTATTTACTTATACGTCTTGCTCGAATATTCGATAAGACTTCGAACTCGGGACTCATTCCTTGTACTTGTTCCTTCCCATTTCTCACCTGTAGGTATTTTCACCTTTCAGTTTCATTTTTCACCTTTCAGTTTGCTGAATTCCACGCTCGATATGACTCGATCGCATCATATCACTGACAAAATTCGCAAACACCCACCTCGTATAAATTAGGATTGGAACAAAGCAACACGCATTGAAAATATGCAGCACAACAAAACTGAGGAAGGTTTTTATTTTCAAGCACTCCGGCGTGATTTGATCTCTTGTGGCAATAAATTAAGAACATATTGCGCATGCTCAGTGGCAACACTAATATTGTTAACGTTTTTCTGCCTAAGCATACTTATTATTTGTCGTAATGGAAATACCCTAATAATACACGATGGTGGGCATGTACGAGAGCATGCTCAATTCACATCACCTCCAAGAAGAAATTCTCGTCCCACATGGACGACTGATTGGCTTATGTGACCTATATATGTGTTGGCAGAGGTTTAATGCTTAGAAGGGAGTTGGGACAGGACACAGGATACCCAATGTCGAACAAGTGGCTACCATGATGCTACAAGGGATGGGGTGGTGGGGGAATGTACTAATGTCACAAGGGAGGGGAGGGTAAAGGAATGTAGGGCTATGATTGGCTAAATTCAAATATTTGAAAGGCAGAAACTTCATGACCCGTGATTCTAGTGCGACTGAAGTATAATCAATGTACAAAGAGTAGCAACATGGAGTGCAAGCTGGACGATTCCCGCGAAGTGACATAGTCACATAGTCCGAATGCGATGACTTAAAAGCGATTTGCTGAGCAAATAGCTTCAAAAATATTGAAAGGGCGAACTAAAGCAAAAACAGTATGGTTTAAATGCCCGGACGCATGGGTTCCCTGTGGTTTAATTGTCACGCGTGTCACGTTTGCACACACGATAATATTCAGTCCAGTCGAACCAGCTGAATCTCAGCTCATTTGCTCGTAAATATGGCAGATCGCCTCAATTTAGGTATTTTCTTCGTGTTGTTTTGATTTGACTTGTTTCAGCTTTCAAGAGAAACGGACGTATTTCACAACCCAAGGGCTTCGTTTCCGCATCGTTTATAGTGTTTATGAAGCTCTGAAGATGCAATAAAGGTCAAACTTATATCGATTAATTAGTGTCCAAGGCCTTTCATTGAGCGAAGTTTGAGAGATGAAGCTGTTCTTAGCGTTTATCGTAGGGAACCCGTTCCCCAATACTGTCATAATGTTTGTACTCATGTCTAAACTAAAAAATATAGTAATATATACAGATTTAGCCACTGGCTAAAAGCGAGCTCCCGGTTACATATTTTTTTTTAACGAGACAAAAGGTTGCCATTGTACATGAATAGATGCCTTGCACCGTTATACCACGTGACTAAGCACTTGTTCATCCAAGTTTGGTTATCTAAGGTTCATCCCTTCAACGATGTAAACCTTTTCACGTTTGATGACGTCATCAATGACATCATACCACGTGACCATGCAGTTGTACCCCTCTTGCCACTTAGACAACTTCACCCAAGTTTGGTTGTCTGAGGTTTTTCCCTTCTTGAGATATATCATGTTTCTCCTATGATGACGTCATCAATGACGTCATACTACGTGACCATGCAGTTGCACCCGTCGCCTGCCCTTAGATAACTTCACCCAGGTTTGGTTGTCTGAAGTTCATCCTTTCTTGAGATATATCATTTTTCTGCTATGACGTCATCAATGACGTCATACCACGTGACCATGCAGTTGCCCCCCCTTGCCACTTAGACAACTTCACCCAAGTTTGGTTGTCTGAAGTTCATCCCTTCTTGAGATATCTCATGTTTCTCCTATGATGACGTCATCAATGACGTCATACCACGTGACCATGCAGTTGCACCCCCCTTGCCACTTAGACAACTTCACCCAAGTTTGGTTGTCTGAGGTTCATCCCTTCTTGAGATATATCATGTTTCTCCTATGATGACGTCATCAATGACGTCATACCACGTGACCATGCAATTGCACCCCCCTTGCCACTTAGATAACTTCACCCAAGTTTGGTTGTCTGAGGTCCATCCCTTCCCGAGATTTGTTAATTTTCTTAGTATACCACAGGGTTCCCATGAGTTTCCGCGTACGGCGGACGGACGGACGGACGGACGGACGTACGCTATACCTTTAATACCAGGAGAAACAAAAAAAATCATATCTCAAGAAGGAACAACCTATGGCAACCAAACTTGGACACATTCATCTTTGGGCGATACCATTTCAACGCCCTAATCATTTAACTTGGCGCCGTCAATAACGTAAGCAAAATGAGCAAGAAAGCCCGTGACGTTTGAAAATCAACTCCATAGTTATGCTAGACGTTATTTCCTTAGGTATGGTGCTCCGCTTGCGCGGGCCTTCGGCCCGCGCAGGAGCTCCGCTATTATCAACTCAAAAATTGTCTACTCTCTAGATCTCATTGAGTAAATGCAGATATTTACTCTCTATAGATCTCATATTTTTTGGAGGGGGCAATGTGTTCTAGGTCTTATGGAAACAAGGATTTTTTTCAGGGGTCTTATATATTTTTCCAGGTCGTAAAAATGTTTCTAGATCTTATTTTTCTACGTCTTATTGAACCTTGAATTGTTTCAGTGGGTCTTATGTTTCCAGGTATTATGTTTCTAGATTTTTGGTCTCAGGTCTCCTGTTTTGGATACCATACAAAACATGACATATTGATAATTGAGTATAGTGTTGGTTTTCAATTGGGGCATTTGTGAAATGACTGGTTATTTGTTGCAGGGCAAGAGAGCATTAGAGATCATGACTTGTGATGTTTCAGGTATGAATAAACTTTTCAAATCCAAATCCTCATCGAAATTTGACTGGCTACTATTAGTCCAGTTGGTGTGTCAAGTTTCAAGTTTATTTAAGGTGTCAGATTTACAATATAGTACAATGTGTCAAGTATCGTGCTTAGCAGTCAATTTGATTACTGTGGCAGAAATGGCTCTACATCTACAATAGCTTGTGATCATAGTTGGTTTTTAATTTCTTAATGGTTGGTTATTTGTGCATGACACAGAAGAGATGAAGAGGAGGTCATAGTAACTAGTCATGTTTGGCTAATTGAACTGTGCTTTAGGGCAACTGGGGATAAGATAGCCATGCATACTTGCTTCATAATATTATAGATTTTCTAACAGATACAGAATGTTGATCGAAAGTGGGTCCATATCCAGATTTGTTTACAGTGTACCTTATTCAATTGAGTATTTTTTAGCATTTTACAAATGATTTTAGTATTTTCAATATTATTACAGTGATGGTTTTCAATTGTGGCATTTGTGGAATGACAGGTTATTTGTTGCAGGGCAAGAAGAGCATGAAGAAGAGGTCATAGTAGCTACTGATGTTTTAGGTAGGAAATAAACTTTTCAAATCCAAATCCAAATCACTTAGCATTTATTTTTTTAAAATATCACCAGGAAAGGACCTTGCGACGAAAATTATTATATTAATCATTAAATACAAAACATGACATATTGATGATTGATTTTTAGTTTGGTTATCAATTGGGGCATTTGTGAAATGACTTGTGATGTTTTAGGTAATGGTCAGGCTGGTAATGGATTATAAAATTCTCAAACCTATGTTTTGGCTAGTCGAATTGTGCTTTAGGGGGTTTTCTACAAAACACCGACCCCCGGTGCATGGACCCCTTTTGGACCCAGGTCAATGGGTACAGCATGTGGTCATTAAAGTGGTTGATAGGTAGTGATAGTGGATGATAGGTAATGATAGTGGTTGATAGCCCCTGATAGTGGTTGATAGCCATCGATAGGTAGTGATAGTGGTTGATAGGTAGTGATAGTGGTTGATAGGTAGTGATAGTGGTTGATAGTTATTGATAGTGGTTGATAGGAAGTGATAGTGGTTGAGAGGTAATGATATAGTGGCTGATAGGTAGTGATAGTGGTTTGGGGTAAATCTATATTGGTGTACTTGGACATGAATTTACAACCGTCTCTTCGTGATCTTCCATTTGCAAACGATCTTTGTCACCAACCTCGTCCCAGTGCCATCTCGATCAGTTTGTTCAAAATAACGGCCGTCGACCACTCGTCGCACCAGGTCGATGTACGTCGTTTCGAGATGGTCCTGGGTACGAGGTTGCTTCGTCACGCCAAATCAACCACTTCACACAAGGCTTGTTTCATGATTCAGGCAAAAAAAGGCCTCCCAATCCCTCAAGGATGATGCCGATGCCCCTCTACGAGGAGGTAAGCTTATTCAAGGCTTGATCAACGTCATGCGAGAGAAACAAATGAAAAAGACAGATGAGAGATAAGGAGCAAGTCGTTTTTCGAGCTTTACGATATGAAACTTTTCTGTTCTTTTTGAAGTAGCATTCGTATATAAGAAATTGGACAACATAACAAGCTACAAACTCAAAGCATTTTATCGAGGACTAATAAACACTGGAATTTTTTTATGAAAAGCTGAAGAAGAGAAGTGTCGAACCGCGTGAATTAAACTTGAGGCGTGAGTTTTTTTCCTCCATTTATTCATCACTCTGCAATCGAAATCATGAACAGACGGTGTAAAATATATAATCAGAAAGAGGTCCAACCAAAAAATACCCTGCGAGCAGTGATTTCCTCCTCTCTTAGGCCGGCGGCTAGCGAGGGAGAGAAACCACTGCGAGCGACCGTTTGGTTTTCCATCGAGTAACGCAAGTCACATCTGGCGTCACATTGGCGCTAATGGACTTAACACATGGGACTTGACCTTTCGCCTGACAACTTCCAGCTAGATTTTCAGCCAGTTTTCCGTAGTTTTCCATCTCAGTGTTAGAATTTCCTCCCAGACATACAGTTAAGATTACTATTGCTTGCAGAAATGTATTATGCCGTGTTTGGAGCTTTATTTCTGTGCGAGTTTGCTTTTTAGGCTTCTTTGGATTCATGGCGGTTTCAACTGTTGATTAAATATGTCAACACGTACCAGCGTCAAACGGGATTAAAACCGGTTTTACTGCTTTTGAGTTAATTTATTCATCCAAGTTTGAGGACGGCGCTAAGCGGTCGCTCGCAGTGGTTTCTCTCCCTCGCTAGCCGCCGGCCTAAGAGAGGAGGAAATCACTGCTCGCAGGGTAACCAAAAAGGGCTCTTTCTTTAACCCATTGGCTCCTGAACTGGCCGGCTCTGAACTTTGAGTTTGGGCCGCAAAAACACGCGCGACAAAAAAATTCTAGCATCGCTCCCCTGCAGTATTTTGATTTGCATTACGAAACAGTAAGAAAAAGATAATTAACCAATCAGAAGCCACCATCTGCGAATAATTCAGTGACAAACTTACAACGCTAGGGAGTCCTGAAAGATATGCACGTGTCATATTTCGTATTAGCCGATTGATTTTCTGGTAAAATCGCGCACAAGGATGCTTCTGATGTCTCACTTTTTTCTGCTTCAAACTCAAAGTTCATGAGAGAAGTTTTGTTAGTCTTGAATGAAAATATTTCCTGAAATACTTTTAGAAAAGTTTGATGTCAAATTTCAATGGAAACAAATTGAAAACAAAAAATAGAACCTGTGTTTCTTGAGAAGCTTTTTTGTGCCAGTTTTTCCAAGCAAAATTTTCCAAGCAAAATTGTCAATAAATAGCCAGAATTATGCACCAATCATTGTAATCCCTACCACCAAACCGGGGCAACCTGATATTTTCCTTCACTTCTGCCCCCAATGGCGGGATATTAGCTTACTTTCACTCTTCCCGGTTCATGACCCGGGTAGAGTGACCCGAGACACTGACCAGGGATAGGGAGAGTACAAAACCTTGAACCCTAGTCCATGGACCCCCAGCCTGAAGGAAATCTTTCGAAAAATGGCGAAAAATCTATAAAAAACTTAAAACAATGAGTTCATCATCTGCTAGCTCAAGGATCCAACGATGATTGACGAAAAGATTACAAACGAAGATTCCTTCCTGTCATCTATCGTCGTTTGTAAATGTCCGCCATTTTAGTAGTGCCTAGTCCCTCCCTAAAAAGCATCTTCCCTTGATGTCTGGTCAGCCTGTGGTTATCAACGTGGGGACTTGCTACACACGTAAGGATAGTGGCGGAAAAGGTAATTCAATCGCTTACCATCTTCATATTTAACTCCATTTAAAAGTTAAAGATGACTTGCTCAAACAAATTGATGCATGATATTGGTGTTTTTGCAATTTTTCAGTTCTTTAACTCATTTTCCTCAGGGAAATTGAAGAAGGTGTTAAGTGGCTGTTTGCGACTGTGAGCAATGTGAGTTCTTATCATGCTTTTTCTGCTTTCATGCTATATGTATTGCAAAATTAATTGCAATTGATGAAAAGATGCAATGCCACTATCGGCTTAAAACATAATCATGTATTCCTTCCTGAAAACATTAAGTGGAGGGCACAAATATTATTCTTAAGGGTGTTCCGTCTATTCTCATTTGTCATAAACTATTTAACACTGAATACCCAGAAAGCAAGAGAAACTGAACCTCTGACCATCAGCTTTTTTACGAGTGGATAAGCTTTAGCTTAGAAACGAGTATTGTGATCGGTGAGTTGTAGGTGGGCTCGATTGGGCTCGTAGTCCCCGTGTGAAACTGGAGCCCAGTCCCTCTCCTTTCCTTCGCGGCTTCATCATTTCAGACACTCTTTTATGCATTTCACATAGTTGTTTACCTGCTGATACAGTTTTTTTCCCCAAACAGTCCTTAAAACTTCCGATTTTGCACCCTGTACATCAAAGTTTGCCAAAACGTGCGGTAATTTCACAAGCTAGACTCGGTAATTTTCGGTGCGCTTCGCGCGCAAAAGAGTTTCAACTTCAATCAGTTAATAAAAAGGTTAAAAATACCTGTTTTTTCAAGTAGGCCGTGCACTACACTAATAAAACAATAACTTTCCTTTAAAACTGTCTTGATTTTTTTCATGCCGTGCCCCCCCCCCCCCCCCCCCCCCCCCACACACACACACTTTTAGGACGCTTGCTACGGCCCTGTTAAATCAAGTAACCTGAATTGCTCTGCTGATAAAGACGCTCGCCTTCAGAACGAAAGGTATCGAATTCGAGTACCAGTACAACCCCAACTTTTTTTGTTCCTCTTTTTTCTACCCACATTTTCCTTCAACCCGGGTTTAAAGGTGGTTGCACTCGATTCCAAAGGCCACCGTGACTTTGTTCAATATATACTATGATGACAGAGATGGCATAAGGGTATTTGGGTGATTTGACCGAATTTTGTAGCGGGATTCGGGAAATGCAAATGTGTTGATGAGGTACAATTAGCTAGAGTCATTTGCACCTGACCAATAACTGCATCACTCTTCTTTTATCCACGAGTAGCCATAGGCGTCCTTTGATTAAATAATGATGCTTCTCCTGGATGTCATCAGTTTTGTATTCAAGGTAAATATCCACCCCTCCGGAATTTCCAAAGAAAAGTACGGCATTTGCATGGAATAAATCTGGTACATTGACTGCCCCACCCCTCTGGAATTTCCCATCCTTCCATGGGGAACTGTACCTCTAGGTATTTATTGGGCCAGTAGTTACTGTGTGTAGCAAAAATGTCTGTCCGATCACAATAATTTAGCACACATACTGGAGGGCATGGGTGCAAGGTGTAATTTTCAAGGGGGGTGGATATTTTGCATCCTAGGTAAGAAAACCTAGTCCGCATTTAAATGTTTACAAATGTTCACCTTTGCTATCCCAAAAGAATGACACACAAGTCTTATATAGTCCTCATTATCTTTTGTTATTCATGTGTTGTTTATTCCTTTCTTTTGGCTTGATGACCTTATAGAAACCAATTCCTCTCCGGTCAAGCAGGCAGAGCATGATACTATTTATCAAGGGGACAAGAAATGCATTTTCATAAACCTGCTTGAAAGATCACGACATGAAAGTTGCGTTACAGTTGCAGAAAAGGTGACTAAAAATCTAATGAAAACAACAAATTTCATCGGGTTTTATTGCGTTTTCCTTGTAGAAAACGTTGGCTTTTCGTCGAGTTTTCTTTAAAAGAAAACGTGGTAAAGTGCATCTTTACACGTATTTTCCTGTCAGAAAATGTTATGTAAAGATAGTGTTTACACACGTTTTCCAGTTATAAAACGTTAAAACTCCGCGTTTTCATCGGGTTTCCTTCTCGATAAATTTGAAAAAAGTCGGCATTTTTTTGGATTTTCTTTTTTGTTTTAAATCGCGTAAAGCTCATGTTTCACATGATTTTCTTTTCATAAATGCCTGAAAAATGTAATATTTTCCAACATTACTATTACAACTTTTCGTTGTTCATGGGACTCCTCGAACTTCATACCCCCCCCCCCCCCCCAAAAAAAAAAAATAATAATAATAAAATAAAACAATTATTTTGTAATTTCAAACTTTGTTTAATAATTTTTGCAGACTGGCTTGCCATGAGACAAAAACGTACAAACGCTTATATATACATCTATTTCCTAGTAGCTTCTAGTGCATTTCTTTTCTAGAGTCTTATCACATAATATGTACAATTGGAAAGAAAAATACATGTCAGTGGGCTAATTTAAAAGTCCTAACATGACTAGTCGGGCTTTATATGATCATGGATTACCTGACATTATAACGATGGGTTTCGATAGCGCACAACGTTCATAGAGCAAACAGATAGAGCTTCCTATGTCCTACTCTTCTGTTCCCTTCACCGTTAATTATATTTAGCAAGTAGGGTTAGTTACGGGAACCGGACGTCGTGAATGATGGAGGCTTCTGTGCTGCAAACCTCTTTAGCGTCATGCGCTTGCCTTCGCTTGGAAGTATTGTCGCTAACGTTCTTAAAAAGTGCCCGTTAGCATGTTGGTGTAGCTTTTTACGAGCATGAACTCTTCATCCCTGGACACCCCAGTTTCTTTTTAGGACATAAAGTCCAGCGTTAGTATAGACCGACCCACTTCTGTTCTTCGGACCCAATTTGTAGGTCGTCAACATTTCTGCGCGCTTGCTTAGTTTCTGTGAAAGCAATACAGCATTGGATTAATTTTTCGCACGTTTCTGTTTTTATTTATGCATGCACTAAAATAAATAATTAGTAATAATCACGCCAGTCACTTATTAACAATTAGTCGCCTCAGGCTCTGTGATTATTAGCGAATAGTCACCGAGACAAAATTATTGTTTTAGTACTCAAGCGATTAATGAGGGTTTTAGACAGAAAAACTGTTTTTGGTTGACGTTTTCACGATCATAACAAAACTCGCGCGCGCACTAACCCGTGGAAATTTTTATAATCACTTGAGTAGTTATACTAAAAAGCGCTGCTTGGTCGAGAGTCTTGTTTTCTCTTGCTATAATCACGAGATTTTTGTTATGTTCGTGAAAAAATCCAACGTCATTCAAGGACTAGTCGACTAGGAGTCATACCCGTAACTATATGACATAAATAAAAAACAGTGTGTCTGATTCACATGCTTTTCGTAACATATGTTAACTCTAAGAAGGCGGTTCCCGCACTCTCCTCGTATCCCCATCCTTTATGATAAAGCATTATATTGTAGATGGTACACCAATAAAATTGGCTAGCATTTTGAAACGTTTTGGAATGAAGAAATATTTATCTGTATGACCTACAAGTCACGTCACACCACTTCTTCAGAGTAACACAAGGAGACATCGATCACTCAGACTTGACATATTCGCCTGATGTATGGGGTATATAGTCACTAGTTACTACTAGTAATACTAAAGGATTTTACCGTTCATTGGGATTTCATCCTTTGGATCGGTCTTAGTCTTCCTCTAGCTTTTATATGCACCTCTGAATGCGGCCTAGAAATAGAGTTTCGTCCCATTTTAGAGCATTACAAAAGCACACACATATCGTTACGTTTCAATTTGTCATTATATATCATATCACGAGATTGGATTACACGGGATCGACTGGCACTCAAACGGTTAAAATTTCTTTGTCCTTTGCTCGCTTTTTCCTAATTCTTTAGTATATTTAGCTAAGAAATTTGTTAATCAATTTATACCCTTTTGCTAGCTAAGCATTCCTGTTGGGCCCTCGAACCCTTTGGTAGGCTTTATGACATAAAAATTATAAATTTTAACAGGAGAGTTCGTGAGAGTTTTGGCGGGAACTATGTTGCATACACGATCTTTTGCAAAATAACGTCTATAACATATCGGAACGCTATCAATAAGTAAGCAAGCATTGTACATACTTTTACATCGGCGGGGACTTCGATTATTAGGCTCGATGCTGTTTGTCGGGACTCGGGACTCGATTCATTTTGGGCTTCCAGACTATCCATGTTGGTTCTCGAGCTGAGTTCGTTCCTTCCAAATCTACACAAAAATCAGATCTATTTTCGATTTTGAAGTGTGGAAGTACTTTAGGAAACCTCCAGAGATGTTTAAATATCTCGAAAGTATTGCAGTTGCACGATTTACTAATACTTACTTGCAATCGATGTCAGTCGACGTTTTTCTTGATTCTTGTTCTCAAATCATACCCCGTATGCGCATGCGTTTTTGACAAACTGTCAATGGATCTTCGATTCTGTCACACCACGGTCAGTGATCACTCAGAGTCTCCGAGTAGGCATGAGAAAGACAAAAACTGCCGCAACGAAAGGGGAAAAAATCCTTATCGATAAGCTAAACAACCTGCCTAAGGCCCTAAGGAGCTCAGAATAAAAGATAGCCTAAGATCTGCCGCAAAATGTGGAACCTTCAGCTCAGCCTGGTAACGCCATTTAGAGGCTGATGTATAATTATAACCCGGCACTACATTGTATATTAGACAGAAATGTGCAAAAATTCCACCCGGGTTGTTCGTGGATCTAGACAATATTCATCTCACTGCCGCGAAAGAGAATGTTTTCTAGAGCAAATTGTTTTCGATAACCTTAAACGAAAATCTATGCAAATTTGACATTTTTATTACATTTCTTCAAGTTTATACAACACGAAAATATAAAATTTCTATACGATTTCCTTGATAGAAACTTATGTAAACTACAAGTTTTCCTTCGAATTTCTCCAGATTTTCTTAAAAGAAAATTTAATGTTTACTTCGCGTTTACTATTATTAGAAATGTGTGCAAACTTTGCGTTTTCTTCTTCGTTTTCAAGGTGAAAACATGAAACTTGAAGTTTATTCTGCACAAAGCTTAGTAAACTCGGAAACATGAAATTTACATTAAGTTTTAGCTAAAGATGCAACGTGTGTAAACGCAACTTTTCGTCTCGTGGATATGAGAACCCATTAATTGTACAGTTGCTCATGAATTGTACAAAAGAGAACAAAACCTTATCAGCTCTGCTGTTTCATGTGGCATTCAGAGAAATGGATCTCTTATTGTCAACCTTGATGAGCTTGAACACAGGTCAGACATCCTCAGTGATGACATGGTAAAAGTAAGTGTTTATTTTCTTTTGTTACGTAGTTCCTGTAGGATTACCATCATGGCCTGTGTTTGCTGTTGCTGCCATTGTTGTTGGTGCTGCTGTTGCAGAGCCTCGAAAATTATTTGCTGCTGTTGTTGCTGTTGCAGGAGCTGAGTAAATAACGCCTGCTGAGAATTTATTGCGCTCCCAAGGCCTCTTTGTTCTCTTATTTTGCTCTGGTTCTCTGGTTTTCTGTATCAGTACTTTTCCGCTTTCATGTCTGTCCCACTGTTTCCAGATTTTTCAAGCGCATGTCCTCTGCTATCTTTCTCTCTTGTTTTTCTTTATCTTTCTTCACATCTTTAGACACCTTCTGGCCCTGTCAGATTCATCAGATCTGCTCACAATTTCTTCAATAAGTTGGTCAAATTCTGTTTGTGGTGGCACTTCCACTGGCTCTGCATTCGTCCTGCATCTTTTTGAATTTCTTAATAAGCACCAGATTAACTCTTTCTCTCACATATCTCCCACTCACGTTGAATGCAATTTGGTGTTCCACATGGTACCCATCGAGGTGATCAGCTATAGTCTCCCACACAGCAAATATTTCTTTAGTTTTTGATGGGAATTGAAAGAGATCACATGCTGCAATCCCCCTTGCTGCGAGGATGTTATGCTGAGAAGGCCAGCGCATTGGCTTATCCTTAGCATCTTTAGTTGCCTCTGCCTCAGTCATTTTTGCCAACCTTAAATTGAAAATGATGCATACAATGAGAGTCAATACTGAGTCAATAACATTCATGAGGTCAGTAATTACCCTATTCTAATGAATTAATTAAAGAAACCTTATGCATTAGAAACTTTAAAAGCTGTTGAATGATAAGATCGTTGCTTGCCGAAGGAAAATTATGCTTCTCCTCTGCTCACGTTTGTTGATAAAAGTTAAATATTTTAAAATTCCAGAATTCCAGGGTGTAGGGAGTACAATTCCAGGTGTTTAACAGTTATAATTTTGGTGTGGGTCAGAGCGGCTAAAAAATAAATATCCAGGAAGGAGATCTGAGACTTACAGTAGGTCCTCAGTAGGGGCTGAATTTTATTGTGTTACTGCATGCCAATTATCTCTTCTGGGACATGACTGGAGCCTCTAAACAGCTGTATACATTGTAAGTATATAATTTTAATTGATATTTTAAAGTAAAAATTGCAGTAGTTCCATTGCGGGATTAGAAGTTTCACAAAAGTTATGCTGTAAATTTTGTTTTTTATATGAAGATGACTTGAAATTACGAAAAAGGCTTTTCAAACCCACGCCCTCAAAATCATCTGAGACTGTGTAGTGCACTGCCACATGGATAACCATACTCTCTAGATACTTCTGTTGCAGCTTAGCTTTCACTTAGGTTGCAACTGCATGTAATGCTGTCAGAGTGTTTAAGCATTATTAAAAAAAAAAGTAGCCAGCCCGGTTTGGCTAATTTCAAATGCTTAATTATCTTTTTCCTTGAACCCCATGAAAACTAGCAGTAAAATGTAAAATAGCACTGTGTAGATAGCAGAGCTTTAGTGGAATCCCAGCTTATTCTGACAGCACTGCACTTGTAGTCAAATCATTCTCACAGGGAGGACCCGGTAAATCTACAGGATTATAATGAGTTTTTGGCATCCACTGTTGTGCCATGTTTATTTAAATCTTAAATTCCCTTGAAGAATAGTTGGTGTAAGGCTTCTCCTTTCAGAAAACCTGGTTATGCCAAGGCAAAAGGATCAAAGCCTGTCAAGTCTCTGAGTTATATTCTTCTTTCTGTAATTGGTTGGTCTAGCACCTGTGAACATACATGTATAAAAACAATTAATATTATTCCTTGCAAAGGGTTTAGTACTTGAGAAATGTAAATAGAAAAAATAATTTTTAATAATTTTGAGTCTAGGGCATACTTGTACTGTAAGTACTGCATTCTCATCCATTTTTAGTGTCTTAAGATATTATTGTCTACTCTGTCTTTGCCATAGGGTATTACATGGCCCTTGTTATTATGATAACACCATGTAGCAACCCGTCATTTGTATTGAAAAAATACTACAATCTGTGAAATCTATAGAAAGAAATTCATATATCTTGTAAAGAGTGTATTGCATGTACAGTGTAAATACAATTTTTGAATATGATTCTTGACATTTAAGCCTTAAAACATTCCTGCACAAATGAAAGCAAAAAGTCAATGTATAGAATGTCTCTGCGATTACTATAATTAAATAGAGGCTGCTAGTCCTAACTATTAACTATTTTCTTGTATAATAAGGGTGACAATCATAATACAAAATCACCCTTCTCTTGCTTTAATGTAAAACAATATTGTACAATTGAACTAAGGCTGAAATTCTTTTAAAGCCATTCTAACTTGTTCAGACTAGACAAAGTGTCTAATATTTTTTACACCTCTGTAATTTCGAAAAGAGATTTGGTAGTGCTATTTTGACCTCTTTCAGCTATCAATTTTTATTATTAGCCAAACAAATAATGGTATTTTTTTAAGATAACTAGAAATAATATTCACTTTATTGGAGAGTCATAATGCCTTGTTTCTTCTGAAATTTTCTTCAAATAAAAGACACGGTGTTATGCTATGCTCTGTGTTTCTTTGAATTTCTGTCATTTACCACAACATTGTCAATTTTTATTCGCAATACCCTGCTGCCAATCAAAATGCAAGCTGCTGCACTCTTGATGGAAAATGGCTGATTGCATTTTAAAGAGACCCCCTCCCTCCCCTGAATTTTCAACCCCATAAAAGACCCCTCCTCTGGATTTCCATTTTTCTGGCAAAATACCCCTGGAAAATCTATTTTTGGATAGAATGTCCCTGGAAAGTCACATTTTTTACCCCTCCCCCTTGGAATTTCCAGTCTCCAGGCACACCCCCTCCCGTGGAATTTCCAGAGTCCAAAACAACTCCCCTTAAAAATTTTCCATAGGTCCTCAATCCCCCCCCCCCCCTCCCCCCCCCGGTGCAGCTTAAATATGCATCAGCCAATGGCAGAGCTCAGTTGACTAAGTGAGTTCTTTCATCAAGACCTAAAACAGCTCTCTTGCATTTTGCTTTTGGGATAACTGAGAGCCTTACATGCAGTGAGCGGCTTAGTCTTTGATTGACAGCTGTGTATCCAAAACTCCCCCAAAATGAAAATTAGACTAGTCAACTGTTAGCCTGTGGTTTGCTGGAAAATGTTTTGCAACACCTTTGGTTATTCTGAAATACATAATGTATGTTTTACATACGTACGTTCCAGAAAACATCCACCCCCCACCCCCCCCCCCCCCCCCCCCCCCCCAAAAAAAAAGGGCACTGGAAATTCCAGAGGGGTAGGGGGTCAATTTACCTGATCTTCTCCATACAAATACTGTAGTTTTCTTTGAAAATTCCAGAGTGGTTGGAGGGAGGGGGTATGGACATTTTCTGGAACCGCACAATATTATAATACCCTTGGAGATTTAGCACTGGTTGACAAAGTGTTTATTTCCCCACTTACATCAGAACCTGTGAAAGAACATTCTACAGCATGCAGTTATGGAGTGGGTAATTGACAGTGTTCCATTCACCATAATAGAAGTACATCTCCAACAGCCCAGTCCTTAACCTGTAAATAAGGGAAAAATCCTTCTCTGGGCTCACCAAAAGTTTTGTGGTATGCCAATTCTTATGACCATGAAGTTTCCGTCTGAAGTATTTTTTCACCTCTCTGTTGTTGTGCCCTGTCAAAAAAACAAGAACATGTAAATGCATTGAAAGTTTCATTGTAGATGTTCATTCCTATCCTGACAACTGGGGAGCTGGTTAGCATACTTTGTGATGCCAACTCTCCCAGTTTTGCCCATCAGAATCTCCAGACTCCTCCTGAATTCTGAACTCTCTGGGTTGGCAGGTATGGATGATGTCATCAAAATAAAAATATAAGTCATTCACAAGCTATACAAATGCTGAAGACCATGCAAGGAATTTACGTGTCCTCATATAATTATTCTATTTAATGCTCCATATGTGGTTTTCAAAAACCAGGAAGGTGAAGAGGAAACACATGACAAAAAGATTAGGATAATTATTGTACATGGCAAATAAGCACCAACAATAAAGCGAATTTTGACTAGTGGTCTCTCAATAAAAAATAAATTCATACCACGATGGTCTACTTTTTCTAGATTAGTACCCCCACCAAAAAAATCCCTGGCTGCTGGCCTGGGGAGTACCCCAGAGAAAACACTCAAGCCGGAGTTTGCAGGATTAGAGATCCACGTCTACGTCTAAAACACCTGAGAATTGACTAGACAAATAAATGCCGTATATTTACAACAGACAAAGTCCCTCTCACCTAAGCACTGAACACATAGATGTGAAGGAAATGACTTCCCCCTTTCTGTGTGCTTCACGTAACATTGTGACTCCTTGGAGGATAAATCTGGGCTGTTTACGAGAATCCGTTTTCCTGCAGCAAAATAGTATGTGGAATATTGCGTGTCAGCTTTGCCTGGTAAGGTCTCTTGGTTCTTCGTCCAGCCAATCTTGTGAAGATCTTTTCTAACCACAACTGTGCCTCGTCTCTCAGGACTGAGGCAGCACTTAGAACGGTACTCGACAAAAGGATGGCAGTTGTTAGATAAAACAGATTTCAGCAAACTGTCAACTGATGCAATCTCAAATCTTGAAGACTGAATACCTCTCGTTCTTTCATTCCATTGTAGAACATTCGAGCATTGAGCGATAACAGGGTTCAGTGTTTCCCTGGCCACTTCACGAAAAAGCTCATGATTAAACCATCTCTCCCAGGAATGCTCTCAACCATTCTTCTATTCTTTCTTGATTATCTTCGCCCTCTTCTGACTCTTGGTCCGAGCACTCTTCCTCTTCTTCACTTCGCAGAATTTCTTCCAGCACTTCTTCCGTAGTCAAAAACGCCGCCATTATTTTGTATTGACAGTACGTGCATCCGCTGACCACGCGAACCGGCGGACGTGACCATAAATAGCTCGTCCCAGGGCTTGCGTGACCTCCACCCAACTTATGGCAGGATCTTCATGATCAGCTAGTATGTCATAAGTTTCAACCACATAAAAATACCCAAAGACTTTTTTTCAACCTCCCCACCCCGAAAAAAATTTCAACCCCAAAAATACTTTTACTACAAATTTCATGCCCAACCCCCATCATTTATATATCCACATACTTCCCCTGGGGGATAGACTAACAACAATAGATAAGCTAGGTGTCAAGATTTGGTGGTCATTGGTTTAAGACAGGTTGTTTTAAAACTTCGAGCAATGAAGCTGTTTAAAATCTTGTTACTAAAAAGTAAAAAAAAATCTGTTGGTGTATTATGAAACAGATGAATATACAATGTAAATGATAACCTGTTAACATACCACCAAGCAATTCTTGTGGGAACCTGAGAAAATAAAATTCAAAGTTCACAGAAATGTTGCATTAAGCATGAAAATATGTGCCAATGGCTATTTATATACATTGTATTATTTTAGAAAACTTTTGAAATTCAGTTTATTGAGTCTCCATGAGAATTTTTTGGCAGAACTGCTACCACTGCTTATTTGTATTCATGGGAACCTTTTTATTCAAGTTACACCAAAATAAGGCAATATACTGGTATCAAACATTTGGGCCAAGCATTGCTCAAATCTCTAAAAATAACTTAATTCTTAATTGTTTACTACAATTGATATAGAGACAACTATATAAACCTTTAAAGTATGTAACTGTGTGAGTGCGTGTAGATTCTCAGACTGTTTCCAATAATGGTGATCATGTATGTGCCACCCACGTGTTTTTCTTGAAACTATTTTCAAACAGACTGTACAGTATTTTACTCCCAATTTGTAGTGGTTCCAGAAAAATCATCCAGCCATCCCCCTACAGAAGGGATTGGAAATTCCGTAGTGGTGGGGTGGGGTGGGGGTGGGGGTTGGGGTTGTTGGTGGTTGAATTTAGCTGATCTTTTCCATACAAATACTGTATTTTTCTTTGGAAATTCCAGAGGGGTGGGGGTGGTCACTTTTCAACACCCTTTCATGGGGGGTATGGCTATTTTCTAGAACCACACATTCCACCAAAGAGGGAACTGAGAATTCATAAAAAGAGGAGTGGTGGATGTTACTTGGGATATTGGCAACACATTGATTATGGCACACTTTGAATACCTGTCATTATTCACTTGCCTTGCAATTTGGGTGCCAGGGAGGAGCAATATCCTGGGGGGGGGGGGGGGGGGGGGGGGGTTCTTCACATATCTTTTAGGGGTCAAAATTGACTCTCAGGTATTTTTTATGGGTATCAGAGAAACATTGTGGCTTTCACTAATAAATGGTATTTTAGGGGTGCGCAAATGATTGAAAGGGTCACAAACCAAGCAAAACGTTTTCTTCTTTCTTTACCCATTATAGCTCTAAAATAAGATTGTTTTGAGATGTGACACAATAAACAATAACAAAAAAGGTTTATTGTTGGTATTTTTTAGGGGTCATTTTGTTTGTAAGGTATTTTTAGGGGTGGATTTTTTATGTCCTGGTATTTTTTAGGGTATATTTTCCGATGTCCCGCCGAGCACCCCTACCACTCTTACATGGGAGACCCCCCCCCCCGAGCAATATGTTGAGTGGATATTTGAAAAAAATTAAATTTCTATCCACAGCTAAAAAACATGATAGCAGCACTTTACAGTTCAAGGCCCAATGGAACCAAATCCTTTGTTGAAGACAATAGAGACCATCTTTAAAGAAGAAATGGACAGGGCAGAGCATGGGTTAAGCAGAAAGGTTCCACGGCTCAAATATGCTTATGTGTATAAGCTGGAGACAGCTGGACCCGCCTCAATGTTAAGCCAGCTAAGATAATGCAGGTATATGTTTATTCCACAAATCAAACAATGTGGTATGCCTTTAAAAATGGCAACAATCAACCAATTTTTATTGTGATATAATATTAAAAATCTGACTAGAATAAAGGCTCTGACAACAAAAGAAAACAAATGAATTATTCCTTTTTTAATGCCGATGCAATTTCTTTTGGTTTGATGTTTCCCCCTGAGCCTCAGATTAATTGTTAGATTTATCAAATTATTGGGCTATTCTCTGCAAAAAATGTGTATTTTCTTAGGGCTCTGAGAAAGTCAATAGGTTTTTCACAGTATAGGATTGACTTCTTGTATAATAGTGGCAGCAATCCAGGGGAGATTAACAGGGGTTATACTATGGCCTCCTGACCTTATAAAGGTCATGTGCACCCACGCCACATTTTAAATGTCTGGTATAACCTTTTGTACTTAGTTTGCTTTTGCTTTTATTTTTTCAGCAACGCTATATGATTGCAGCTATACAAGACCTTCCTGGAGCAGCAGCTCAAAAAACCGCACAATATCTGGAGGCATGTAATTTACTTTTGAGCGGGGCCTTCTAAGCAGACAGAGAGTCAACAACAACAACAGTCCCATCTTAAACAACATTAGAAGTGGAATGAAGTTCTTTGAAGTGTGGTGCCAGTCCCAGGTACAAGATGTAATGGGGCACTTTTTGTAGAGTACAATTTAATGTTGAGTTTGCTATTCGAGAAAAAAAATCCATTATAGTCCCTTTGTCATAAAGGGAGTTGGAAATTCAAGAGGCCGGGATGACCAGTCTTGATAAATTATCATTAAGGCTATGGATTGTTTTCCTGGAATCAAACTCCATGCCTATCATATACAGTAAAGACCCATGTAAAAAGAACAGACTGATTTTGGGAATCAGGATGATTTTGGTGTTTTATGCAAAATCAGCCTGAAAATTTTCTTAAGTAAAGGTGTTCTTACAGCTGTTTTGAGTATTCTGCGAACTCTCGAGATCGATTTCCAACCGTAAAACCACTTTCTGGCTTCCGTCAATCAAACTTTGGAACTTTTTGGAATACACAGAATTCAGTTATTCGCCATCCTAGTGAAATGCCCCCACACACAGCATCTTTTACTTTTTAAAGTAATATTTAAAAATCTTTTTCTAAACGAATTGCCAAACTTACGGTCGGCAAAGACTCAATTAGACCCGGGAGTATGATTGACGGACGCCAGAACGCCATTGGAAGTCGAACGCCAGAGTTCGCAGAATACTCAAAACAGCTGTAAAATTGTTTCTTGACATCCTAAATACTGCATCACTACCAAACAGTCAAATAAAGAACAATTGCTAATGTACCCTGGAATGCCCTACACTACCTAATGCGATGTGTAGCACATTTTATTGTTCTACTGACACTGACAGTGGGTTACTGCAGACTACTTGAATCTGTTGAATCCAAGTGGCTGAAGCTATTTTTTTTTTCTATACTAGAATAATTTTCATTTAATTTTCAAGCTGCAGGTGTTCTTAGGATACTTTTTTGACCAAATTTCAGCCTGAATGTGTTCTTAATTATTATGTTCTTTATTATGCAGATTTTTACTGTATAATTATAGACACTCAGGTAGATAGCAGAGATGCTAAATCAACCTTTAAAATCAGGAGAAAGGGTTTTTTGTGTACCCACAAAATGTATTTTCACTGTATTTGCAATGTATTTGTACAGTATTTCTATTAAAAGGGGCAGATTTCGACCCACGGTTTGAGGCTGGAAGTGGGAGTCATTGGCCTTAAAACCCAGCCGAGTCTGCTGCCAAAAGGCCAGGGGGAGAGTGAGGCTTCTTTGAGAAAGATAGATGATATGTTTAAGGCATTTGCCCCACAAGCAGCAATATTTTGTTGATTGGTATTTACATCAATTTTGTAATTGCTGTAAAAAAAAGTAAAATCAATCAATAAATTCCACCATTTTTTGCATAGTGTATTTCTTTATATCTCCCAGAATAATTTTTAAAGAAATTTCTGTGATATCCTGAAGGGTTGGCACATCTACTGCGGGGGAGGGTGTGCTTTTATGTGAAAAAGTCAATCAATTTTTCAACTCGAAAGGATTTAGACATGGAAGACCTGGAAAATCTATGCATAGAAATTCGGAAGCCTAAATCAAAACCAGTCGTAATTGTCACGTGGTACAGACCACCAGGCTCTCCTATTGGCATTTTTACGCCTTTTGAATCCCTGGTTGGGAATTAGATAGTGAAAATGTAGACTACCTAGTAATGGGCGACATTAATTGTAATGTGATTTCTGAGCGATATGACAACGACACGCTAAAATTAATGAATATTGCTGATATCTATGGACTCAGCAACTCATCACAGAACCAACAAGGGTAACGCCTACCACTTCAACTCTAATTGACCATATTTATACCAATTGTTTGGATAAGATTGCGTGTTCGGGGGTTCGTCATACCGCTATTAGTGATCACAGCATGGTTTTTGCATATACAAAGTTGGCACTAAATGGGAAGTCTAGTGGGCATAATACAATCACTTACAGGAATTTTCGGAAATTCAATAGGCAAAGTTTTCGAAACGAAATCTCAGATCAATCATGGGAAAACGTTTATGCATTATCGAATCCAAATGAAATGTGGCAGGAATGGAAGCGTACGTTTCTAGCCATAGCTAACAAGCACGCTCCTATGAGAACAAAGCGCGTTCGCGCGCGAAGTCTTCCTTGGATTACATCAGCATTGAAAGAGATAATGCATAAGCGTGACATCCTAAAATAAAAGCTATTAAATCTAATGCTTCTCATGACTGGATATTATACAAAAGAGAGCGTAACAAAGTAAATTCTCAAATTAGATTAGCTAAAAAAGAATATTATCAAAAAACCTTTGAAGACTATACAGGTGACTCTCGTAAAACATGGCAGACTATTAATGAGCTAACATCACGTAAAGCTGGGAAAACGTCAGTGACATCACTTAAGGTGAATGGGTCAACTATAACCAATTCAGGGCAAATATCAAACGAGTTTAATAATCATTTTGCCACTATTGGCCCAAAGCTTGCCAGTGAGATCGACTCCAATAGCGGAGAATTCCAAACGTATCTCACTGGCACAGATAAACGCTTTCATCTTCGTCCTACTAATGCAAATAAGGTATTTTCACTTATGACCAAACTAAACAAGTCCAAGGCAACTGGCCTGGATGGAATATCTGCTAGGCTTATACGAGAGTGCGCCGAGTTCATATGCATGCCAATATGTGCTCTATTTAACCAATCTATCATTCAGGGCATTTTCCCAGATGAATGGAAATCCGCTAGAATTACACCACTATTCAAGCAAGGTAGTCGAGACGACGTAACAATTATCGTCCGATCTCGATTATCCCAGTTGTGGTCAAGGTTTTCGAAAGAATCATTTACGAACAATTATATGCCTATTTAGAGGAGCACGATATACTCTGTGAAAATCAATCAGGATTTCGCACAGTTCATTCCACAGTCACGGCTTTGCTTGAGGCAACTGACTCCTGGGCATATAATATAGATGTTGGAAAAATCAATGCAGTAATCTTTCTCGATCTAAAAAAGGCTTTCGACACCGTTGACCACAATATTCTCCTAGCCAAGTTAGAGCTCTATGGCGTATCTGGAAATTCATCGAAACTGTTTCAGTCATATTTAGATAACCGAACACAGCAATGCTCTGTCAATGGGTCCTTATCTGAGAGACGTATAATGGCCTGTGGAGTCCCTCAAGGAACCATACTCGGTCCTCTCCTATTCTTACTTTACATCAACGACCTTCCAAACTGTTTGTCAAATTGTAAACCGAGGATGTATGCCGATGATACGCATCTCACGTACGCAGGCAGCGATGCTACCAGCATCGAGTCTTGTCTTAACGAGGACCTGTTGAATGTGCATGCGTGGCTTAATGCAAATAAACTAACCCTAAATATGACGAAAACGGAGTTCATGTTAATAGGATCCAGCCAAAGACTGAATACTCTTACGGCTTCACCAACAGTCACAATAGACGGTACGCACGTCAAACAGGTTGAAACTACAAAATCGCTGGTGTGACAATTGATGATAAACTTAACTGGAAATGTCACATTGAAAATATCACAAAAAAGATCGCTTCCGGCATCGGGGCCATAAAACGTATAAGGCACCTGGTGCCTCAGGCGACCTTAAAACACATTTATCAAGCCTTGATACAGCCTCATTTCGACTACTGTTGTACTGTTTGGGGAAGCTGTGGGGTAACCCTACAAGACAAGCTTCAAAAATTGCAAACCGAGCAAGCCGTGTGGTGACATTTTCAGATTATGACGCTGATGCTGGCCAATTGCTTGAGGCTTTAAGTTGGAAGTCTCTCGATTGCCAGCGAAATTTACAAAGGCCACTATGGTTTTTAAATGTCTCCATGGGCTTGCTCCAAGTTATTTGGCTTCAAAATTTTCTATGAAATCAACAAGCTACGACCTGAGGGACTCTGAGAATAAACTTAATGTTCCAAAACCAAGAACTAACTATCTAAAAAACAGCTTCACTTATACCGGCGCCACACTGTGGAATAGCCTTCCGCGTGAAGCAAGATGCTCAGAGTCACTCGGGTCTTTCAAACGCGCAGTATACACGGCATTCACGGAAAGCAGCTCTTTATTTTAATTATAGGAGTTTTTGTAATTATTTAATTAATATTCTATAGTTATTAGTAGTTAGTAGTAGTAGTTTATTGTTATATAGTTATATGTAGTTATATATTTTTAATATTAGCTGATGAATTGCACGTGTCTAAATAAAGTTTATCTATCTATCTATCTATCTATCTATCTATCTACTGCGACACGTTTGTATGCTTCAGTTGTGGTGTTGCCAAGATATATATTTTATTCTTGGCAATATTTTGGTACTTGGTACTTCATGATTTCTTTTAGAATTCACTGGAACTGTTGTTATTGTTTATTTCATGAAACAGTTTATGCCATAACTCAAAGAGGAACAGACAAAGAAAATATCTCGCCTGGCAGGTAATTAGCAGATACTGTATTTAATAAGGCATAATCTTGCAGTCTGGATAGACTCACAGTGAGTATCATGTTCAAAACAAGTGGTATATATAACGGTATATATTAACATGAAGTTAAATTTGATTAAGCTTATGTAGTCTATGTACATTATTAAAGTAAATGTTTCTAGACTCTGTCTCATTCAGGTGGTTTTGGAGTTAAACCCACTCTCTCATTAACATTACGGTAATCATGTTTTTAAGAAATTGATTTTTTTACACGATCTGTATCCATTGAACATCTAGTAACCCTGAAAGCTCCAAGACCAGGTTACATTTATCGTTGTTATTTACAACGATAAATGGGAGTGCCCTGGAGTCAATGTTTAGCGTACTTAAACATGCAAGTGGTGGGAATCTCTCAGCATTAAGCTATGGGCCTGCTCTTGGAAAGATCATCTACAGGAGAGGAGATAATCTGCAAAACAAGCTTGCAGAAAAAGGCTACAGAGATGTGCCATTAATGTTGATGGCATCGAAGAAAGCACTTCCGATTTTGCTATCAAATGTATCACAGTGCCACAAGACCTTTTGAAATTTCAATTTCCAACAGAAATATCCCAGTCTACAATTGGAGGAAGATTAGGCAGCAATGCATGTACCATCATAGCAGTTTTATTTGGAGGCTTGCCCATAAGCTTGATATCTCAATGTTGTGGAATCAGCTACCACAAGACTGGGCAAGCTCCTTTTAAATGCTCTTTGTGAAGGCAACAGCATTTATGATGAATTGTATGGCAATACAGCTGTTTTTCTAGACGTGGAAGATGTTGTGAATGCAGCTGGACACGAGTGTCAGGTTAGCACTACAGATACTGTACATTATTTCACAGATGCTAATAACTTTGCAGATTTAATAGCTTATGTTATGTTGACCTATGCATAGTACAAAATATAAGGTTAGCTTCAAACATTAACAGCTACATGTAGTGATATTGTTTTTTTACACAAAGCCCTCGGTTTGGTCAAAGCTGACATCATCTATGTTGCATGGAAAGGTTAATTTCTTTTCGAGGAATTATTAACAAAACAACACCATTTACGATCTCCCTATAATTTCATGCATTTTATCAAGGGCAATATTTACTGAAATGTCTTTTTTACAGATCCTGGGGCTAGTTTCTTATGTGATCCATAAAATAACATGTTTCTACCGGTACAATTATATAGACCACATGAATAAGAAAATTAGTTAATATTTTTGTGAGAAACTGTCATAACAAATTGCTCTTACTGTCCAGTCAAAAAACAAACTCTGAAAAACATCACTTTTTTTAATGTTTATTTTCTTTCAGATGGGGGTTTGTTGTTCATGGTGGGATCGACGGGTACTCTAGGCAGGTCATGTTCCTTGGATGCAGTACCAACAATAAGGCAGCCACAGTACTCGGGCTGTTTTTGGATGCTTTGACACATTTGGATTGCCCTCCAGAGTAAGAGCTGATAGAGGCTAAGAAAATGTCGATGTTGCCTGGTTTATGTTTTCACACCCAAGAAGAGGCCCTGATAGAGGTAGCTTTATTGCAGGCAGAAGCTGTCACAATCAACGGATAGAGAGGCTGTGGAGAGATGTCTACTGTGGCTGTACCTACATTTTCTATAATCTTTTCTCCTACTTGGAATCTGTTGGTCTACTTGACATTGGCAGTGATATATACATACATATGTATGCGCTGAGGTACGTCTTTCTCCCAAGAATAAATGGCCATCTCAAGGAATTTGCAGAGGGATGGAACCACCGCCCATTGTCAAGTGAACACAACATGACCCCTGATCCCAACTATGGCTCTGGGGACTTCATGGAGTGGCTCATGAACAAGAATTCATGACAAATGTAAGTATGGTACAAGTGAAAACCCACACAAAAGAACAAGAGGAACACCATAGCTGTTAACTCAACTGCATTAGGCGGGGTGTCACAAAAAAAAATTTGGCTGCCAGTTAGATTTGAGTACAGTAACCTACAGCAGTAGATCAATATACATGTAATGTGCTAGTCCATTGCACCAAGGAGGGCGAATTTATTTTTTACGCCCACTTCAAGATGGCGGCTAGCTAGTATAAATATTCATTATGATTCACATATTCTCGTTCTATGAGTGAATCAAAAGGAGGATGTTGACCTGCGAACTCTCTCGTAGCTCATGTGTAAGATGTTGGGTTATGAATAGGTAATTTGCACAGGTTTGAGGGTTCGCACCACCATGAATACTTTTTCCTTTTTTTCTCAATAACTTGCCTTAAAAATTTCTAAGTGCCATGAAGTGGGCGTAAATAAAAAAATCGCCCAAGGAGGAACCAAGGCTCATTTACCTGCCCTGAAAATTTTAGGTTGTCCCTGCCCAACCTGGAATTTCAGTGAATTTTCCAATGACCTATCTGAAAACTGTGCTGATAGCCTTCCTGCCATATTTTGGGCATACCCATCCTGGAATTTTATGACCACCCATTACAATTCCAAGGACCTCAACAGGGACATTTGCATTTTCTCTTATTGTTCCCTATCGGTTGAGGTCTTTAGGCTTTGTTACACTAACCAATCAAATCCAGAAAACAGTGTCTCTTAATTGACTTGAATTGTGGATGGCTTTGATGTCATATTTTGAATGGATTGTTGTTTTTACACTGACTTCAAATCTGCTCTATTATTGAAACACATCAGTTGTGTTTGCACACACCTTAATTTTGAAGACTTCTCATAGATGGTGGAGCCACTTTATGGCAAATATTGAATCATACGTTTTCTGTAACATTAACCCAAGGCCCTGTTGGAATTTACCTTAACAGGGCCTGCAGCCCCCTCCTCACTTTGCCACACATAATGCCCCTCCCCCCATTAATACTTGCTCCACCGTAGCAGCAGAATTATCAGTGAGACAGCAGACCCTTTAAAACTGAAGATAGCGACATTTGTATTTCCTGAATGTTTTGTGGTCAATACATACAATGACACCTGTATTATTGAATATTATTCTGAATGTCAAAATCATAACAATAAATTCAACCCTGTTTTCAGGATGAAGCTGATAATTTTGGTATAGACTGGGATTGCCCAGTTCCAAGCGCTGCATGGTCTGGTGATACCCACCAAGAGGATGCAGCCATAGATGTGCCTGATATCAAGTTAGATTTTGTCACAGATGAAATTTATCAGCATCTACTTCAAGATGTCAATCCACTGACTACAAGCCATTCTTTTGGGATTGACATCTATGTTAATGCTGTGGAATTCTTGACCACTTACAGCTGAAATGTTACTGTCTTTGGGTTGTTTCCCCTCACCTGCCATAAGCAGCGTTGATCGTTTTATATAACTACCATGCAGGCATACAGCCTACAGAAGGGACTGTATTATCAGGAATTACATTCTCGTAGCGCACGACAGACTAACCATCCAAAGTGTTTTTTTTTTGCAATCCATGCTGTGCTGTGGCTTGTCAAGAGTATCATGAATGGAAACATGTTTTAATAGTAAAATCGTTTAATCCTTTACTGACCTAAAAACGTACATCAATGGAATAAAAGGCCATGGTAATAAAACATGTAACAACGGGTAATGAGGCCTAGGTAATACTGATAAAAATAGCCTCATTTGATTGCAATACATCCCTTCACTGAAACGTCAGCAGTGAGCCAAATAAAAAAGGGACCTCTATATGGTAATTTATTCTTGCAAGTAAACATGTGCAAAACAAGGAAGAAAATGCTTACACATCAACACATGAAATCTATACTCATTCAAGCCAGAGAGAAATTTTTTACAGTCAGCTGATGAATGGGCACTGCTACTGTGTATTGATCTCTTTTTACTTAGCCTGCTGGACCCATATTTATTATCGCTGAGATTACTGACTATCTCAATACACCTCTTTCATTAATGGTATTCACAAAAAGAAGTTATTATTATTATTTATTTATTTATTTCCACAACAGTGCATCTCATCCTTGGAGACCCAGGTAGTTGTGAGCGGAAACGAGGTGCACCACGCCCTGGGTCCCCAAGGATGCATGCGCAATGCATCTGGGACAGAAATGCTATATATTCTGCTTTATGAAAACAGACAGGACTATAATGTATCTTGGTTGAGAGGCTGGTCTATCTTGGAACAGTTTGACTCAAACCAGCCTTTTTTATCATTAAACTTAACATTGGACAGTCACAAAAAAAATCCCCCCCCCCCTGTTGAGGACCTCTGGAATTCCGGGGTGGGTGGTCAAAGTCGAGCTTGAAATTCCAGGGTGGGCATCCTTATAATACGAAACTCCAGGATGGTCATGAAAAAATCACTGGAATTCAAGGGTGGGTGGTTCAAATTAAACAAAATCCAGGGTGGGTGCGAATTTTTTTGTGACTGCCCATTATAATTTGTAAAGCTACACTAGTAGCTGTTTTATGCAACTGTCTACACTTAAAGCTAGTAGGGCAGGTTAATTCCTGAAAAGTTTAAGCTCGTCCATATCCTTTGCCTTGAACACTTACAGTCGTATCAAAGATCTCCCTAAACTTCTCATATGAGGAATAACAAGTTGGGATTCTTATATTGCTTGTGCAGGTATCAGGGTCTGGCAGACCGCTTTGTTTGCCATCCAATGGTAAAAAAAAGACACGGTGATGCCAGCTGGCATACGCTTAGATGCTGTGATGAAAGCCAGGACAGATTTGATGTCAATACCTGAAACAGGGTATTAAATACAATTACTCTAATGAAAAGCTAACTCTGACATTTTAATGTTTTCCAATGATTTATCAACTGGTGGTCCTTGCAAATTAAAACTGCCATCTATAATTATTATGGTTCATGATTATTATGATTTCCGCCTAACCAAAACACACTCACTCTCACAAATATTTTTGTGCATTAACTATTAAATCTGATCAATCCACATTCCTCCAGGCTGCAAAATACCCTAATAATAGTTGAACCCTAAAACTCGTCTTTAATGCCAATCACATGACACGACTCTTCAAGCACCTCATTAATCACAGTTCATTTGCTTACCTTGTTCTCTTTCACACACTTCCTTGATGTAATCACAGAAGAACTGATAAGCTGTTTGGATAGCATCACTGTTTTCAAAGAGGGTCCTCTTTGAGATTCTTCTCATCAGGACCTTAGGATCGATTGCAGCCTCGTCAACTGTTGGGAACACCAGCCTTACAACTTTAGGATGATTCTCTAGCAAATTTGCAACCTTTAAAACATCAAGCCCTTTCCTTATTTGTTCCAACTCTAGGAGACGCTTATGCACCACTTGAAACACCATGATCTTATAAGCAACCTGTGCTGCAGTGTTTCTGGTTATTATCGCTGCGGTGACTCCACTTTCAGCCATGACTGCAGACACTGCATCCTCTGCATTCAGAGACTGGAATTCTTTGTCGTCAGAAGCATTAACTATGCGCTCAACAATTTCTTTGATACTGATGTCTGGTATGTCTTCTGCTGTCACTGCCTTTGCAGCACTCTCAGCATAACCACTGGTCAAATACACTTTCACAGCTTCAGCCAATCCCACACACCATATTTCGCCATGTACTATTGCATGAGCTATGACTTTCCCAGCCATCTTAAGCATACCATTGAGAACCAGTTGTTGAGAGTGGATGGGTACTTTATGGTCGTCGTTTCCTTCAACATCAGTGGTTCAGTAGATGTGAGCACAGTTTCAACTGCAAGTTCCAAGAACTCCTTTAGTGGCCCCCCAGCATCTGCTGCTTCCTCCTCGTATTCTTCCTCTCCAACATCGCTAACGAAATACACAATTGGAGGTTTCATCAAATAATTGGCAGATGCATTTTTGTATATCCTGCATATCTCTTTAATCTGCTTTTTTGAGCGGTTGAGAGTTATGGAAGCGCTTGGGCCATTTGCCCTGATGCTGTCTTGGAATATTTCTAAGATTCTCTCTACAGGTGGCGAGCCTGGTACAAAGCCTGCAGGAAGAAAAATGTAGGGTTTATGGGTTATTGAAAAGCACATGTTTAGCATACATGAACTAGGTAATCTTAGCCATCAAAGTTGTCCTTTTGCTCATAATTCATGTGCACAGCAGATTCACAGTAGATTCAAATTAATGAAGCTATTGGAATCTTGCCAACTAAAACTCACACACCAATACCAGTACCTGATGGGCTGGGATTTATCCACAGTTTCTCCTGTTGTTGAACTGTTAGCATGTCCTCTGTAAGGAGACCTGAAAAACAAAATAGTCTTAATGAGCTGTGCCCAAAATTATCCATCCCCCCTCCCTTATCAAGGAACTAAACATTTCCAAGAATCGACCACCCCTGTGGAAATTCCAGGCTCCTGTATAACCCCTGTGGAAATTTGAAATTTGCAAATGCATACCCTGTGGAAACTTTGGAATAAAATTAATGGCCTTGTGGAATCCCAGTGCCGAACACAATGCCCCTGTGAAAATTCTAGGGTCAAACAGGGACCCCTGTGGAAATTCCAGGTTCCTCGATAGGGGGGTGATAGATCTAAAATGGAACAGCCCATTATTAATAAAATGGATCATTTTCAATATTTTTAATACTTAACATGAAGCCCAGAAAGGGTGGGTTCAGGTGAAGGGCCTAGCATGCCTTGCCTAGCATAGCCTCGATTCTCTATCCCTCCCCTATGCCACCACCTTCAATTCCTTTGGGACATTTCCCAAAATATACAATTCACTGTGAATTTCCTGGACCCAATTCTGTACTGTAGTCATATCCAGGAAATTGGATTGGCAAAATGAGGTACCTTTTGAATCTTGTTTATCTTCTGTGGATAAAACTGCATTCACAGCATCACATATAGTAATGGAGTCTGCACATGCTGCCTCTAAGATTGCAGAAGAGTGGCTTGGGAAGATTTTCTTCAATTCTTCCATCATTACAGCATCATCATCAACTGGTTTCCCATGTTGATCTTCTTTGACTCATGGGCAGAAATTGATCCTTCTTCGCATGATGTTTCATCTAGAGTTAGGTCGACTGTGCTACTACTTGATCCTCCATTACACTTGGTAAAATGTTCCCTAATGCCATTAAGGGAAACACTTTGATTGCAGTTCACACAGGTTGTGTATGCTTTATTTGTAACATTCTTGTCATTACCTGCATCAAGCTCTATGCTCAAGCCACACTGAATTGGCCTTATGTAAATCACACCACTTCCAGCGACATCTCTCAAGTAAGGAACATGGTATCCTGTTGCATGCATTGGAATAAGTAAAAGAGGTCTATTCTGGCCACCTCTATCTGCGCGCATGAACTCAAATGCACCATTCTGGGATTTCAACTTGGGGTACTCTTTCTCTAGGGTCCCTCTGACATGTTGGAAGGTACCCAGTTTGTCTGAAAAGCATATACGTCTCTTCCCCAAGCCAGCTAGTCTCATAAGATTTGCTTCACCAACATTAGGAGTGATGCTTGAAGATCGAGATGGCAACAGCAGAAAATCATGTGTCCACGACTCCTTTATAAATGCCCCAATGTTCTTTTGCCTCTTGCGTGGTCTAGGGTTGGACAGTGGAGACTGTCTTGTTGAGCCTAGTTGGACATGAGGGAATGCAGCCCTAGACAAGAACAATATGGGGAAGGGGTTAATAATTTAAAATAATTGTACAAATGGTAAGAGTCCTTTTCCCAATCAAAATTGTAAATTTGGTACATTCAAGTGAACTTCCTTTGTGGAATCCTTTCTTTAGAGCGTAGATTGTAAAAAAATTGTACCTATATGTTCCCGGGGGGACTCCGTATATTCGAATGCTAGCGGTGACCATCGTATTTTTTAGGGGTTGAAATCGGCGATCTGGTATTTTTAGGGGTTCGAAAATAAAAAATGGTATGGTAAGAAAAAATTGGTATTTTTTAGGGGGTTCTCATGCAAATAAGGTACATAGTACCAAAATATTTGAAAGAATAATAGTGTATTTCAAACTCAAGAAGATACAACATTTTATGGTATATCAAATAAACGGCCAGAATAAAATTTAATCTGGGAACATTGTTGGTATTTTTTAAGGTATTTTCAGACTGAGGGGTATTTTTTAGGGTTGAAATTTTTTCCGACCAGGTATTTTTTAGGGTCAAAATTTGAGTTTCCCGACGGTCACCCCTAGCATTTTTACCTTAGAGTCTCCCCCCCTCCCCCCCCCCCCCCCCCCAGGCTATATGTCCTATTGAGGAACCTGGAATTTCCTCAGGGTCTGTTATTTGGACCATAGAATTTCCACTATTTCATTTGCAACTGTGGATCGAGTTCCCACCAGGCCCAAGGATTTTTTACTCACTGTTTTCTACAAAAAGGCCATAGGACTTTACTGTAAACAGAAAAAATATGGAAAATATTGTTTGCCCCCCACCCCTAGCAAAACAAAAACTGATGAAGACTGACTTGCCCCCCCCCCCCCCCCCCACAGGCAATTTTTTTTAGCTGTGGCAAAATTAATGTAACCAATTACCCTGAATTTCTTGAATTGTGGTGTCTTTCCTTTTGATATTTTTGGACCTTGGATATATTCATTTCATCCGGATTTAGATCCGAATTCATTTTTCACTACATTCAGGGGGGGGGGGGCCTTTCCCAGATTATTCTTTTTACCTGTATATTATTATTCTCTTCTTTTCATTCTTTTTTGGATGATAGAGACTAACAATTTCTAGCAAGAGCTCATAATTATGCTGATTTTGAAACCATATGATAATATTTAGTGCATCCTTTCTTCTGCCCAAGCCCACAATAGTGCAATCCAGCATGCTCCGGCTGTACTGTACAAGGTACAATTTGGACACGAATGTCTGACTTTGCATGCCCCCCCCCCCCCCCCCCCCCCCCCCCTAACCAAAATTCCTGGCTCACCCCTGACACTTCATTCAAAGTTGGCATGGATAAACAACTTTATCCAATTTGCATTGAGCCCCAAAACAGTTTCCTTTAATATTTTCCCATATTTTTCAAGGCACTCTAAGGGGTTTAGTTATATGTCATGAGTGTTTTGGTAGAATGCTAATAAAAATAAGACCAGCGGGCTACATGAACAACTCAGAATCCTATAGTATCCTTCAAGTTAGTCTTAAAACTGTTAAAAAGTTAAAAGGAATATCAATTTGCATTATATTGGCAATCTTATGTAAGATTTCACAGCTTTCACTACCAAATTTCTAAGATTGTAAACTGTTCAGCCTGCTGGTAAGAAATGATAAATGTCGATTTGCAATCCAATTCCATCCGCTCAAACAATACACGAAAATACCCAAAATTACTTATCAAAGTACTTATCAAGCAGCTGAAAAGGTATTTAACAAACCTAGAGGATTATTTTGCTGATTTCTTGTGAATTTGACAGCACTTATTAAGCTACCTATAAAATAAACCCGTGACACTGCCCCTTTTTAAAACTCAATCAATAATTGGATTAAAATAGCCAGTATCTCATGTTTTTTCCAGAGAGTGCCGACGAGATACCAGCGATTTTAAAAATAGAGCAAAATAAAAGCAGAATAACTCCATGGATGAGCTTCAGTTTGAAAATAGGGATATGATATTTTCACCTAAAAAAGGAGAAGAATCTGGGCACGTGGGAAATGACATGTTTCATTTTTCTGACACTGTCGACACTAACCTCCAGTTTGCTTCCGCTCTCGTAGCCAAAGTAGGAGAATCAGATGCTCTTGTTGTACTAGAAGAAGAGGAAGTATTGCCAATGCCAATTGTGTCAATTTTTGTGAGAGCATCTCTCAAAATGCTCTTCACTTCCTCCATATTGGTCATTGATTTCCCGCCTATTCTTGTTGGGCCGTGGTGGCTTATGGGACTGGAAATGTTGATCCAGTGGGGTGGGGGGTAGGAATGTTTTGTCGACGAGACGATCTCGGAACACGACGAGATGAAAGCGTGGTCAGCAAGCAACGGTTCGAATGTGGAACGCAGTTGTCGAATGGACAGGCGACGGACCGAACTGAAAACACGACGGATCGAACTCAGAGATCGGGGTACGAGCTTGCAAGTCGAGGAGTCGAGCTCGGAGAACGGTGGGACGAACTCGGAGCACAACGTGTCGAACTCGGAGAACGCGGAGGGACGAACTCGGAACACGACGAGTCGAACTCGGAGAACAGTGGGACGAACTCGGAACACGACGAGTCGCGCTCGGAGAACGGCGGGACGAACGTGGGAAGTCGACGAGTCGATCGGACAGGCCAATCAATGATGACACGACGAGATGACCTCACAACACGACGAGTTGACTGGGCAAGTGACGATACGGATTTTTGTCTCGAATCTGCCTTCATACTTTAAGCCTTTTAAGTTCATGACAAACGAAGTCCTCCTCAACTTTTGAGAGACGGTGAGAGCTCAGATGGCAAGCCGACACTTGTGTGCGTGGTCTTACTGTAAGTGAGTTGATGGATTCTCTTATTTTAGAAATCGCCGATCTGAAGTATTCGCTGAAACCTTTCGCTATTTCACGAGGCTCGTATTTAATACCAGTGACAGTCTCTAGAAATCCAATACTCTTTGATTTTTTAGAGCTGCTAGAAACGACACTCTTTAAAGTTTTCCATGGTTTGCCCTGGTCTTTTTTATTTTCGGCGATGACGTCAGAGAAATAGCATCGCTTAGAGTCGCGTATGAGACCATGAGGAGCTTTACCCCGTTCTAGATTTTGGCCCCCCTGTGGCTAGTGAACATTTCATGTCCACTTTTGCTCCACAGGGGCCGTAATATTATGCCGCGCTCAAAGCAGTAAAAGCGGGTAATCATCCTATTCACACCCAAGGATTAATGCTCTGTGCTGACAGAACCGCTCAATAAATATCATGCTCACCAGGTCAAAAAGAGTCCAGGAATATTAAACTACAGAGCGTGTGTGTCGTCCTTTGCGAGAAAAGCCCGCTGGATTAGTGAGCTCCACTACTGACCTAGTAGCAAGCCTACACGCGTTATCATTACCTTAACAAAGTTAACAATTTACGTAGCAGGCTTAGCCATTTTTGTCCAACTTCAAGAGCACTGTTTCTCTGAATTTGTTGAGAATATTATTTCACAAACGTTTAGTAATATAATGTACAACAAACTTTGGATATCTCCACCGCTAGGTTTTGGCGAGCTATACCGTCAGCCAGGTTAAAATTATCACAGCTGTGCGGTATAGTGCACCGGGTCTCTAATAATTAAATATCTACAATAAACTTTGGATATCCCCATGCAGTCTTAGTTTTTGGTGAGCTATACCGTCAGCCAGGTGAAATTATCACAGCTATGCTGTATAGTGCACCGGGTTTCTAATAATTAAAATCTACAATAAACTTTGGATATCCCCAACTCTAGTTTATGGTGAGCTATACCGTCAGCCAGGTGAAATTATCACAGCTATGCAGTATAGTGCACCGGGTCTCTAATAATCAAATATCTACAATAAACTTTGGACATCCCGACCGCTAGGTTTTGGCGAGCTATACCGTCAGCCAGGTGAAATTATCACAGCTATGCAGTATAGTGCACCGGGTCTGTAATAATTAAAATCTACAATAAACTTTGGATATCCCCAACTCTAGTTTATGGTGAGCTATACCGTCAGCCAGGTGAAATTATCACAGCTATGCAGTATAGTGCACCGGGTCTGTAATAATTAAAATCTACAATAAACTTTGGATATCCCCAACTCTAGTTTATGGTGAGCTATACCGTCAGCAAGGTGAAATTATCACAGCTATGCAGTATAGTGCACCGGGTCCCTAATAATTAAAATCTACAATAAACTTTGGATATCCCCAACTCTAGTTTATGGCGAGCTATACCGTCAGCCAGGTGAAATTATCACAGCTATGCAGTATAGTGCACCGGGTCTCTAATAATTAAAATCTACAATAAACTTTGGATATCCCCAACTCTAGTTTATGGTGAGCTATACCGTCAGCCAGGTGAAATTATCACAGCTATGCAGTATAGTGCACCGGGTCTCTAACAATTAAAATCTACAATAAACTTTGGATATCCCCAACTCTAGTTTATGGTGAGCTATACCGTCAGCCAGGTGAAATTATCACAGCTATGCAGTATAGTGCACCAATCTACTACTATTCGATATCCTAATTCTCTTTCGATACACTCCACATTATGGGATAACTGTGCATTCCTTGTCAGTACTTGAGGTCAGCGGTCACACTTCAAAGCAATCCTTTGTTATGTAAATAGTTACCATATAAACAGCCAACACGCGTGATAAATCCATTCTCCTTTTCGTGCTTATACAGTCGGCGGTAAAAATCATTTGCGAAGATAAATTTCTTTCGTCGTGTCTTCAAGAAATTGGCTTACAGCATCCCTCCAATGGACCCGGAAATACAAGACGAATCTATACAAACGCTCGAAGCGAGCGAAGATCAAATTATGCCCGAAGCGGGCGACAAATCTGCTGAACAAGAATCGAACCAAGATCTCGAAATTGACCTGGACGATTTACGAAATCAGCTAGGTCTGGACGAATTATTTTCGTCTATGCAGTCGATGAAATCACTCCTGCTACAATATAAAGCGACAGCGACTAAAAGACCAGCGCCTGATCCTGCTGAGTCGAACAAGCGTTTTTGTCCAGAGTCGCAGCCACGTGCTGATACTGACTCTTTTGACCCAACAGGGCCTATTTCTCTTAGTAATGCTGAAGCAGCACCAGAATTACTTGACCTACCGTCAATTTTTGACGATACGGACGGCAAGGGGCCTAAAGTAAACGAGGTTTTAGCCTCGAGGATTAATGAAGCTTGCACCAAGAAAGCGTTGGACACAAAACTTAAGGAAATTGAGGCGAAGTATAAAGCCCCGGAAAACTGCAATTTTCTCTGTGTTCCAAAGGTTAATCTTGAATTCTGGTTTGAATTAGCCAGACAGTCGAGGTCAAAAGATCTGGCTTTGCAAGAGGCCCAGAGAGGCATAGTTAAAGGAGTTCAACCGGTGATTGAAATTGTTGAGAAGATTCTGAATGCTCAGAAGGCAAAGGAAACCTTGAGTCCAGACTCTTTTGTTACACCACTGGTGGATGCAATCACTTTATTGTGCAATGCATCTTTTAGACTCTCAACTGTAAGAAGAGAAACAATGCGAGACTGCATTAATACAAATTACCGTTCTCTCTGTAGTAAGAACACCCCACCTGGTAAGTGGTTGTTTGGGGATGAACTTCCCAAACATATCAAAGAGATTGCTGAAGTTAACAAGATGGCCAAGAAACTAGGCCCAAACCAGTCATCATCTGGATCAAGAGGTCGTGGTGGCAGGAGGACATTTACTGGCCGTGATTCCAGCTATTTTCAAGGGCAAGGTCGCAAGGTCTATTTTTTAGGATCAAGCAACCGCAACAACTCATACGGTCGGAGGACAGACTCAAGGAACAACCAGAATTACAAGACGTCTGCAACTACAACCAAACAGAACACCTCTCAATAGAGGTAGGTCGATATGCTGGTAATTTAGCTCATTTTCTCTCAATCTGGAGATCTATCACTAGTGACCCCTGGGTGCTGGAAGCAGTGTCGGGGTACCACCAAACTCCCTAATCCTCCTCTTTTGTCTGTATCAGATAAGGAGATTATAGACCTTGAGCTTCAGAAGCTACACCACAAGGGTGCAATAGAAAAAGCTTCATTTTGCAGAGATCAATTTATTTGTAATATGTTCCTGGTTCCCAAGAAAACAGGAGATCTCAGACCAGTTATAAATCTCAAACCCCTCAATGAGTTTGTAGAAAAAATTCATTTTAAAATGGAAAACATCAGTTTTGTCAAAAATCTCATCAAGTCTGGAGATTTTCTAGCCTCAATTGATTTGAAGGATGCTTATTTTAGCATACCCATTTGGGAACCTGATAGAAAATATCTCCGGTTTTTCTGGAACAATCAAATTTTCCAGTTTTCATGCTTGCCTTTTGGTTATAGTCACGCTCCTCGAGTCTTTACCAAAGTACTCAAACCAGTCATAGCACATGCCAGGTTTCATGGGGTCCGTTTAGTTGTGTTCATTGATGACATTCTAATTATTGGCTCTAATTCTCAAGAATGTTCAGAACATGTTACCATGGTAACACAACTTCTAAAAAGCCTAGGATTCATTATTAATGTTGAGAAGTCTCATCTTGTGCCTACTCAGTCTTTCATTTTCCTGGGATTTATTGTTAACACCATTTCAATGAAATTAATTCTACCAGAACACAAAATTTCAAAGATCAAGAATTATTGCCAAACCCTTTTGAAGCAAAAGGTTGTCTCTTTATCTGATATAGCCCAAGTTACAGGACTATTGGTATCTGCCTTTCCAGCTGTCAATCATCTTGAGTTATATTACAAATCAATTGAATTTTGTAAATCTCATCAACTACACCTGGGGGCTACTTTTGATGAGATAGTCACTCTTAGTGATCAAGCATCATCAGATCTCTTGTTTATAATTGACAATATTGATTCCTTCAATGGAAAATATGTATGTGAAACTCCAATTGATCTCTACATTGGGAGTGATGCTAGTAACACTGGTTGGGGTGCACATTGCAATGGCATTGCTACAGGTGGGCCTTGGTCTAAATCTGAGGCTGACAATCACATCAACTACCTCGAGCTACTTGCTGCCGTTTATGCATTGCAGTCATTTTTACCTCACCATAGATCAGCTTATCATTTTCGTCTTAAGCTAGACAATTCTACTGCTGTAGCATGCATAAATAATTTTGGCAGCATTAAATCCCCATCCTTAAACAAAATGTCTAGATCTATTTGGGACTGGTGTATTGCTAACAAAATCAACATATCTGCAGAATCTATCCCAGGAGTTGACAATACTATTGCAGATTCTATGTCAAGACAAAATTCTAACAAATTAGAATGGGCTTTGGATTTTTCTGTTTTCAAGACTCTGTCTATACTGGCTTTCAAAGCAGATATAGATCTGTTTGCCAGTAGACTGAACAAACAACTACCATTGTTTGTTTCATGGCTTCCAGAACCTGAATGTTATGCTGTCGATGCTTTTAGCTTTCCATGGACACCATTTAAATGTTATGCCTTTCCTCCTTTCTGTCTTATCCCTAGAGTGCTAGAAAAGATGGAACAGGATCATGTGGACCAATTTCTGTTAATTGCTCCAGTGTGGCCAATGCAGAGTTGGTATCCTCTGCTTCTGAGAACATCATACCGTGCACCAATTCTTCTACCACAGGACCAACATCTCCTACATCTGGCTCACTCCAACCTTCTTCATCCTCTACACAACAAGCTTCAGCTTGCCGCATGGATACTATCTGCCAGCACCTTCAGACAAGAGGACTTTCTCCAGAGGCAGCTAAGCTCGTCGGTGCATCCTGGACCCAGGGGACTGAGAAACAGTACAAGCCTGTATGGAAGAAATGGAGTAGCTGGTGTGTTCAGAAGCAGATTGATCCCATTCAGGGTAATGCAGTCCATCTAGCTAATTTCTTAGCTGATCATTACAAGCAGGGTAAGAGCTGCAGCACTTTGAACTCCTACAGATCTGCAATATCCACTACTTTACATGTCATTAAAGAGGACAAGCTTGGAGATCATCCCTTAGTTACTAGATGTCTTAAGGGAGTGTATGTTTCCAGACCACCTACTCCCAGGTATGAGTCTACATGGGATGTTTCCAAAGTTACTTCCTATTTGGCTTTGCAGTCTCCTGTTCATGATCTTAGCTTGAAGGCTCTGACATTAAAAACTGTGGCACTTTGTGCCCTTGTGACAGCTCAGAGGGAACAAACTCTGTGTTCTCTGGACATCAATAATATGACTGTTACGAATGACCAGATTAAATTTGTAATCTCTGCCAGGATAAAAACATCTCGTCCTAGTAAGAAAGCAACTGAGGTTTATATTCCTTCGTTGCCCTCTAAGCCTAGTGTCTGCCCTAAGCAGACTCTTTTGCATTATATTGATCGTACTAAGGATTTACGTAAGCCTGATAATCAGACTCAATCTCAGTTATTTGTGTCATATGTTAAACCACACAAGCCTGTTTCCACATCTACTCTGGGTAGATGGATTAAGATAGTATTAAGTCAGGCAGGCATTGATACTAATTTGTTTAAGGCACATAGTGTCAGAGGTGCTTCTACTTCTGCACTGTATCAGAGAGGTGCTACTATGGCAGAAATTTTGAAGATGGCTGATTGGTCATCTGAGAGAACCTTTCAGCGATTCTACAATCGCACCACAGAACCAGCTGCCACAGCGGGCAGATTAGTTCTTTACTAAGAAATTTCATGTAGACAAGTGCCATATCTATAATAAATGCACTTGAAGTATGCTCTATATGGTGTTCCTTTTTTCTCATAGTATTTGTTTTATTTTTCTGGCTGCGGTTCTTTGAAATCGCACAGTTATCCCATAATGTGGAGTGTATCGAAAGAGAATTTCCAAATTAGACGAGAGGTTACTTACCTTGAAGTGTAATTGTAATTCTCTGAAGATACACGGAGCATTATGGGATAATGCTTCCCCCCCTTACAAAACAAAAAACAACAACAACAGTTGCCTGTCCCTCCCACTTTTGTTGGGACCTTAGCCAGGCCGCACTCCAGGAGAATGGATTTATCACGCGTGTTGGCTGTTTATATGGTAACTATTTACATAACAAAGGATTGCTTTGAAGTGTGACCGCTGACCTCAAGTACTGACAAGGAATGCACAGTTATCCCATAATGCTCCGTGTGTCTTCAGAGAATTACAATTACACTTCAAGGTAAGTAACCTCTCGTCTAATTTGGAAATTCACGTGAACATGGTCTGCCCCCCTCGTCCTATCAATAAGGTCGTTAAAAAATAATGTCCGAATGTATTGGTTCTCCATTCGATGATATCCAGCATGAGCTAAGTAGACGGTGTTGATATGCTCTGCAGTGCGTGAACAAATCGGAAGAAATCAGGAAAACGAGCTTTTTGGCATCATAGTTCTAGATGTTCTGTTTCACATAGCCCGCCGTCTAGCCCAAAAGCGCTCACTGCATGAACATAGAAGTAATCTTGGCCATTTGTAAATCGCCCGTGACTGAAACCAGGACATTGGAGCAATCGACCCGCCATCTTTAACCCAGACATCCTGCAGTTTAACCTTTGATATTTCGCCTGGAAAGCGCTCAAAAAACTTGTATTTAGCAAATAACCTCGGTTTGCAGCCACAAAGACTTTCAGAAAGAGCATACAATCTTTTTGGCGTTGACAATTAGCCAAGATCACTTCTTTAAAGCTGCAGTCTTGTACCATGTCACAACCGGACCGAACGTGAAGGCGCCAAAGACAGGAATGTAACAGATCTCGTGTTCTCGTGTTTCGATTACAAGTATAACATTAACTATTTCGTAGCCTCGTCTTTTATTGATAATGAAATGACATATGTCTTTCGGCGCTTTCAAAATCGTAGCAGCCGTATTAATTGGCTTAAGTAATTGATATCGGGTACTTAATTGGATTTTGAACCAAAATCGTCGATTCCCGCTGCGCAATCTTGAACGGAGTAAAGCTCCTCATGGTGACTTCATTGCGCAGTCTTTTGTACTCTAGCCACTCTTCCGTAGCCTTTGTTTTCATGGCTCTTTTGTGATGATGATCTCGTTTACGCATCAAATCTCTGATTGTACTTGTGAGCCATGGAAGAGTGACCGCACGAGCTCTCTTGATAGCCATGGGTGCGTGCTTGTCAATTACGGATGTTAGTGTAAGTGAAAACGCCTCCCACGCCTCATTAAGAGAGAGGTGTTTACTTCGTCCCAAGAGGCGGCATGCAAATCTGCTAAAAAAGAACTCACTAGAGTAGTTCTTAAAATTTCTGTAGTGAATTAATTTGCTTGGGCCGCGAGTTTTTTACGCCCTACGAATCATGTATGTAAGCGAATGGTCACTGATGGAACACTTTAGAACGCCCGATGTGATTGCTTTGTCGGGGTCTGATATATATATATGATCCAAAAGCGTTTCAGAATGAGCTGTGATGCGCGTTGGATCTTTAATTAGCTGCTTCATCTGATAACTGGTAAACAGTTGGCGTAGATCTCTTGCATCGGTAGATAATCGTTTCGGGAGCAGATCCTGGTTATAATCACCCAAGAAAAGTAACTCAGTGCCTCCGGCTGACGCTCTTTCTAGGATCACTTCGAGGAGAGGTTTAAATTCCTTGTAATCCGCTTTATCAGGGCAATAGGTAGCACATATAACAATGCGAGACAAGTTAGGGAAAGTAACTTCAATTAAAGTTCCCTCAATGTTAAGGTCCTGCTTCAGATCGTTTCGCTGCCGGGCGTGTAGCTTTGAGTTGAAATAAATTGCTGTCTGTTCTCCATTGGAATAGTCCCGGTCGCATCTTATAATGTTGTAGCCGTCAATAGAAATCTCGGCATCCGAACACGATTAGTTTAGCCATGTCTCGGTTAAGCACATAATGTCATAAGGGTTATCTTGCATCAAGATTCGAAACTCGTCTAGGTGTTTTGGTAGACTTCGTACATTCAAGTGCGCTATCTTGAGGCCAGGTTGATTGAGAACTGAATTGGCCCATCCAGGATTAGGGGAAATGTCACCAGCCAAAAGCAACAGAATAGCCATCGAGCAGCATTGTAGAATATTGAGTGCCTTGGTAAGCCGTAATGGCGTTGGCGTCGTTGATGATTTGGTCTTCGTACGACATGGAGGGGCATTTATATCAGGAGCCGTAAGCACGTTGCCGACATAAAGGCAGCTAGAGATGTTAGATGACCTTAGTGTGCCCTTGACAGATACTAGATATTTTAGTATAGTGTACACAAGGATGAAAAGGTACATTTTGGGAAGAGCACTTCTATACCGTGCCGTCGCCATTTCATTTGAGAGAGATATCGAATTTCTGCGGCGAAAGGAATTTCTGCAGCGTCCCTCGGAGATCTCAAATGTGACGAAAACCACGATGACAAAGAAATACTGTTCAGCAGCGCTGAAAACTGGCTGTCCGACTCTTGGAGAACCCAGTTGACCGCTGGATCTCTAAAGGATGCCCAGTTTTTGGTTGTGGATGAGGTACACACTGTTGAGACTTGGTAAGGATCAAATTGTTTTAAAAGTTCGCTTGTTTGTTGCGCTGAAAGAAATAAGTAATCTCTCACAGGAACTCTATAAAATCGACTCTCTATAAACCTGTCTTGTGAGTTGTTCTTGCTCTAAATACTGTTTTTCTTTTTCTTTTAGAAGACATGATATTTTAGATATTTAATCGCAATATATCTACTTTGAAATATATTCTAATTTACTTCCTATAAAATTTATGCAAGCTGAAGGTCGTATTAGGTAGAAATTTTTGGGGTGACAATGTTGACACTGAAAAAATTACTTCGCCTCTGTCTCTCCGCTAGCTATAGTATGGTGGCCCAGCGTTATCATGCTTAAATACCATCATGCTTAAATCTAATATTTCATATAAAATTGGATTAAAATCAAATTCATTGTAAATCGTGAGCATTTCTTACTTTAAATCTTTATTTTAAAATAATTTTTAATGGCAATTTCATTTTAAATTAATTCATTTGGTAATATTTTTAATTGATTATGAATCTGAACGCTAATTTATTCTTCGAGACGCATTTCATATTATATTTTGTTTTGGTTTTGCTGCGAATTGTTCGATCACGTTTTCATTTTCAACTGCAATATCAATTTCATTTTAAAAATTAATTATTATGAATCTATTTTTTTCTTCGAGACGCATTTCATATTATGTTTGGTTTTGCTGTGAATTCTTCGATCACGTTTTAATTTTAAACTGCAATATCATATGCAATGCAAAATTCAATATTTTAAAAGCGGTCCACTTAATAAACCGTTTCAAAAATTTAAAGTCACTTAGGGCGCTATCACGTTCTCATAAATCGTTATTCAAATTGTGTTCTCAGTTTCTTGGGAGGCGAATATGGCACATACGGGCTATAAAGGCTTGTTGGCATTGCATGGGTACGCGTTTAGCTTCCAGAAGACGCTTTTTGAGTCCATACGGGGGTTGCAACTTGGCTTACTGGCCCAACGCTATCACGCCGCCATCTTTGTTTATGGTTTACCTGTGGAAACTCCCAGTGTTCATAGCGAGCATAGCCGGCATTAGCCAGCGTCCAATATGGCGGCATCTTTGGGAATTCAGTGGAAGGAAGACACTGATCTGGAGAACGATTTATCTAAATATGTCGCTCAGAATTTGAAACGAGCGGAGATGTTAGATTTTGTTAAGGAGAAATACCCGGATTATCCATGGAGTATACCAACTTTGGATAGACGTCTCAGACACTTCGGTATACGATACATCGATTATGAGGTGCCACTAGAGACTGTAAAGGAAGTTGTGGCGAAGGAACTAAATGGTCCAGGAAAGCATTTGGGGTATAGAGCTCTAAATCACAAGCTAAGAACTGAGCATGATATTAAAGTTCCAAGGCATCTAGTCTCTAATGTACAAAATGAGATGGATCCCGAAGGTGTTGAAGCAAGAAGCGTGCGGAAAAGGGCAAAACGAAAGAAACAACCTTTCTCATCCGAATGTCCACTTTGGCTTGCTTCACTAGATGTATCAAAACTGGACATTCCCTCTTGGTGTCTATGGTTGCCTTGATACCTTTTTGAGAAAAATTATTTTCCTGTTTGTATGTGCTTCCAATTCTAATCATTTGGTTATTGGTAAACATTACCTGAATTACATTTATGAAGAGGAAATGATGCCAAGGTATCTCAGAATTGATAAAGGAACAGAGACGGGGAAAATGGCCACACTTCATAATAATAATAATAATAATTTCTTATATAGCGCACATACATTTCTGTTCTGCGCGCTTTACAATGGTAGTAATAATGAAAATAATCGTTTAATCTTACAATGCTAATGGAGAAATAAAAATAATATATTACTAAAAATAATAAAAAGGAAATAAAAGCTAAAATTATAAAAAAGAAACATTACACATCATACGCAATCTTAAAAAGATGGGTCTTTAAAAATTGTTTAAAACTGTTCACATTGGAGCAAGCCCTGATCTCAAAAGGAAGCGCGTTCCAAAGTCTCGGCGCTGCAACTGAAAAACCCGTCGCCCATAAGTAATTAGATTAAAATTAGGTTGCTTAAGGCGTAAAAAATCTTTAGAAGACCGCAAAGCACGACCCGGTCGATAAAAATCCAATAGTTCTTTAATATATGGTGGCGCCAAGTCATTTAGGGCCTTGTAGGTGATAAGGTTAATCTTAAAAATAATCCTCTGTTCTATAGGCAGCCAGTGCATTTCCTTAAGAGTTTCCGTAATATGATCGAATTTTCTTTTGTATGAAGCGATACGGGCAGCAGCATTCTGCACCGACTGCAACTTGGCGAGCTCTTTGTCAGGAATTCCAAAAAGAAGTGCATTACAATAGTCAAGCTTTGAACCAATAAAAGTATGGACTAGAGTTTCACAGGTGCTTCGACTAATGTATTTCCTGACTTTAGAGATATTACGGACATGGTAGAATGCTCCTTTCACAACATCATTAGCATGCCGGGTTAAGGACAAAGTGTTGTCAAAAATGACGCCAAGGTTACGAGCATGGGTCGCAGGATTTATAACGTCATTACCCACAGTAAGGGAAGGCGACGACGTCGGAGGACGGAAACGAGAGTGAATAAGTAAAAGTTCTGTCTTTCCATTATTTAGTTTTAGTTTGTTTATTGTCATCCAATGATTAATCTCAGCAACGCAGCATTCTAGGCGCTTCTTAGCAGAAGACAACTCTTGATCATTATTGCATGCGAAGGTCGTACATAGCTGGGAATCATCAGCATAAAAGTGAAAAGACAGGCCATGTTTCCGTACAATATCACCTAAGGGCGCAGTGTACAGGAGGTATAGGATAGGTCCTAAGACCGAACCCTGGTGTACACCAAAGCGGAGAGGGCAAGAGGATGAAGAAGTGCCATCAATTTGTACGAATTGTGATCTATCACTTAAATATGATTCAAACCATGCTAAGGCGTTGCCCTTAATTCCAAATCTAGATGACAGTCTGTTTAATAGTATTGCATGGTCCACAGTATCAAACGCCGCTGAAAGATCTAAAAGAACGAGGAAAACGCAGCAATGACTGTCAATGGCTTTAATTATGTCATTCTGTACACGTATAAGTGCGGTTTCGCAGCTATGGTACAGCTTATATGCAGATTGCAATTCCTGAATTGAGGCCATTTTTACAAAGAAACTCCCATAGTTGCACAGCTGCAACTTTCTCAATTGATTTGGAAATGAACTTTAACTTTAACTTTAATTTGGGTAATTGCCACTAGCAAGCTAATCCGGCAATGGGTGGTAGGTGACAATGTGCCAGCGCGCGACAATGAACAATAAATAAAGAAAGAAAGAAAGAAAGAAAGAAAGAAACAAAACGATATGATTAACCGATACAAATAATGTCGCACGCGCGTGTCGTATAACTGCCATTACCGAATTAGCCTACTAGGGAGACCGGACTGAAATACAAGCACGGAAGGGTGGTCAGGAAAAACGCGTTGAGGAAGACTGTTCCAAAGTGGGACAGTCCTGATAAAAAAAGAGAACTTGTGGACGTTTACAGTGGAGTTAGGACAGGATAGTTGGTATTCATTGCGGATGCTGGCCCTGGTGTTGTAGGCGGGCTGAGCAGGCAGAATATCGTCAGGAAAAGGCATTCTAACTAGACCAGTGTTTATTTTATAAAACATGGTTATGTCCTGCGTTAGCCTGCGCTCTTCAAGGGATTCCCATTTTAATCTATCTAACATCTCACTGACACTGCTTGACCGTTTATAATCACTGCTAACAAATCGGGCCGCGCGTCGCTGAACCCTCTCAACACATAGAATGTCTCGCTTGGTAGATGGGGACCAGGCCACCGAGGCATACTCCAATACAGGCCGTACAAGAGACAAGTAGGCCTTCTCCTTGATGACTGGGGAGCACTGTGCCAACGATCGACCGAGTATGGCTAAGATCCTGGTAGCCTTATTCTTTAGCTCTTCCGATTGTAAGGACCAGTTCAGGCTTGATGTAATGATGACACCGAGGTATTTCTGAAAGGCCACCCCTTCCAAAGTTGTACCGCACATGTTGTACGAGAAGGTAAGCGGGCAGCGCTTAAGGGTGATTGTCATCTTATAGCATTTATGAGGGGCAAATTTCATTTGCCACCGGTTGGCCCATTGCTCAAGCTGGTGCAAGTCATGTTGCATGTTGTCCACAGACGAGATAGAGCGAAACAGGACACTATCATCAGCAAAGAGTTTGATGTTTGACTTGATGCATGATGGAGGGTCGTTGATGAACATGAGGAAAAGTATAGGTCCCAACACCGTACCCTGGGGAACCCCGGAGATGACCTGCGACCAGTCAGAGCAGGATCCGTTGACAACGACGCGCTGCTTACGCCCGGATAAAAAGTCCCTCACCCATTCGAGCATCCTACCATTGATACCGTAGTATTCAGCTTTGGCTAGTAGACGCTGGTGGGGAACCGAGTCGAACGCTTTCGCGAAGTCTAAAAAGATGACATCGACTTGGCCCTTAGCGTTCAACACGCTTGCCCATTCATGGATTACAGAGATAAGCTGTGTGGTGCACGACAGACCCTGTTGAAAGCCGTGCTGCAGGTGCGAGATGATGTTGTTCTCGATGAGATGGGACGAGACGTGTTTACAGACCACATGCTCCATCACCTTTGCGACCAGGGACGTTAGCGACACAGGGCGGTAATTGCTTGGGTCTGCACGGTTCCCTTTCTTATAGATTGCGGCGACGTTTGCCGTTTTCCAGGACGCCGGCAAAACCCCTGCGTTGTATGACTGCTGAAACAGCAGGGCGAAGATGGGTGCCAATTCACCAGCCGCTTCTTTAAGGACGTGAGCGGGGATTGCGTCGGGACCGCATGCCTTATCTGCTTGAATCTTTCTCAGGAGTTTCTCGATGCCTTCAACTGAGAATGTAATATCAGTTATGCCCGTAAAAGGCGAGGTGCCAAGAACTGGGATACATGTAAGATCTTCGCCAGTAAATACACTATCATATTGGGATCTTAGTGCCTCGGCCTTAGAGATATCGGAAGCGCACACTTTGCCGTCCGAAAAGAGAGTTGGAATCCCGGAAGAGTCGGATCGTAGTGATTTAAGGTATGACCACGCCCTTTTCGCACCCTTGGGTTGAGAGGGGTTAGAGTCGACTGCAATGCCATTCATCACCTCATTGACGTATTTATTGTGCGCGTCCTTGATACAGTTAGATGTATGGTTGCGCAGCTGTTTGTATCTGTCGAGATCGTTACTCTTGCGGGAGCGCTTTGCTTTCTTGTAGGCCCTGTCTCGCTTCCTCATCATCCGCTTGATGGAATAGCTGATCCATGGGAGGTGACGTTTAGCCTTAGACATTTTAGATGGAACAAACTTGTCGATAGCCTCCCTTATACAACCTGAAATGGTGGTCCAGTTCTCCTCGACTGACCTTCGTAAGTGAGATGATACGAAGTCGGATCTAAAGGCTGAGATGTGCGCCTTTACGCCAGCAAAGTCCGCTTTGTGGAACAGGAGGATCTTATGAGGAGCTTTAGGGATAAACTTTGGCGAAGCGTCCACCTCAAACAGAACCGCATCATGATCGCTTATGCCAGGCGTGACATGACAAGTCCGAATAAGGTTTGAGAAAACCAAGTCCAGATAACTGTCAAAGCGTGTTGGAGACTTAACGTGTTGGGACAGCCCGTATTTTTCAGCCAACACAGGGAGCTCGCGGTCCCAAGGATGGACAAGGGGGGGGGGGGGGGGGCAAACACAGCCTCTTCACTTGACCAGTCGAGACCGGGGCAGTTGAAATCGCCCCCTAGGATGACATGAGGAAATTGAGTTATCTTGGAGTAGATCTTGCATAGAGGATCGTCGAGGAGATCTAAGGCGTCTGGATCGGGCGGAGACCGGTAAAAGCTGGAAAAGAACAATTTCTTACGCTTCACTAACTGCACCGAGACAGAAACTATCTCACAGTTCTCGACGTCAAAACAGCGTTCCTGTATCGCAGTAAGATCGTTCCGTATAGCAATAAAAACTCCGCCACCTCCTAGGACCCGGTCTTTGCGAAAGATCTCGTATTTTTCCGGAAAGACCGAATAGGTAGGAACACAAGGGTCGATTTTGGACTCGCAACCAAGAATGATATCAGGATTGAGAAGCTCAACCAGAGAGTGAAACTCAGATCGTTTGCTTTGGCTTTTGATTCCGTTACAGTTTAAGGAGAGAACCTTTAGCTTCCTGCTTGAGGGTTTCCCGTTTCTTGTAGAGCCCGCCGGAAATGAAGGCTTGGTAGGGTTTGATGTAAATAACGGAGAACCGATTTCAGGGCGGGAGCTTTCAACTGATGCGAGAGACTCGAAGCTGTTGCTGGTGGGAAATTCCAGATTGTCGAGGAGGAACGTGGTGGAGAAGTTTGGGAATGCACATTGGTTGCATATCCACGCCAGCTTTGAGTCATTGCCAAACCTGTCGTAAACATGAGATTAGATAAAGGTCGAAAATTAGGGAACAGTTCATGGTCAAGGGATGGCTTCTTTAAGTTTGGGGATAGTGCAGCCTCTTTTAAGGGCTTGGGCATTACGGCACTTTCAAAAGAGAGGTTCACTACATTGATTATAACTGGTAAAAGTTCATCAAAACATAGTTTAAGAAGGGCAGAGGGCAAAGGATCAAGACATCATGATTTCTTTGAGATCTTTAATAATAATGGTTTCAGTTCGGGGACGGTGGTGGGAGCAAAGGCCATGAGTTCACATCCAGGGGAAGCATCATCATCAAGGAGACAGGGCAAATCACTGGGCAAATCAGCTTAGATTTGCGCCAACGTTTCTCAAGCCTTCGTCGTTCACGTTTGGCTGCGGCGATCTCATCATTGTACCATGGTGCTGATGGACGCAATGTTATAAGGCGCTTCTTAAGAGGTGCGTGTTTGTCAATCAGACTCAGCAGATCATTATGGTACTGTTCCGCTAGCGCCTCCATGTTAGTTGCGGGCGTTTGAAAGACTGATAGTGCCTTGAGTTCTTTGGAAAATAATTCCATGTCAATGCCACGAAGCTTGCGACTACACTTCAATACTTTCGGGGGAGCAGGTTTAGCTATGGCAAGTTTGCAATGCACAGCATAATGATCCGAAAGGTCTGGATCTTCAACCGCACAATCAAGTACAGTATCCTCATTTGCTCTGGTAATGACTAAATCAAGTGTACCCTTTCGTTTGTGTGTAGGTTCATTGACATGTTGTGACAAATTGTATGAGTCTAGTAGATCAAGGAATCTTGCAGCCAGGCATGCAGGAATCTTGCATGTCTAATCGAGAAAGTAGGGGCTATGGATGATCCTTTAGACTCTGTAGTATATGGCCCTTCAACAACTAACAAAATCGAAAGATGGTGGCGTGATCTCCATGAACGCTTGGAGAAATATTTTAAACAGCAACTCACGCATCTTTTGCAAACAAAGGAGTATGACCCTTTCAATCAACTGCACAGACAGATTTTAGCATATGTATACATACCTGTTGTTCAAAGAGAAGCTGATATTTTTGTCAGGAACTGGAATTCACATAGGATCCGTCAACAAGAGAAGCTTTCATTGCCAACTGGAGTACCAAACCACATGTTCTCCTTTCCAGAAAAGTATGGTGCTACTAATAATGCTATACATATTGCTAGACACCAACTACAAGATGTAGCAGAGAATTCTGGACTTTTGGAACATGAGCCAAATAGCGCATTCCCAAGGTTAGAAAAGGAATGCAGAGAGCTTCTTCCAAATCCACAAAGTCTAGACTGCACTAAACTTAAAGATGCTTATATATTCTTGAAGAACACCTTGCACAATTTTTCTTGGGAATAGCATTGTTTATAAATATTGGATAAATCTCCCCCTCCCCTAAATCTGCCCTGAGGGTGGAGTACTCACATGTCAACCTGATAGGGGTGCTTGTTGTAGTTATTAGAGGTCAAAAGTGACTCTCAGATATTTTGTAGGGGTTCCGGAGAAACATTGTGGCTTTCACTAATAAATTTTTTTAGGGGTACCGGTATGCAAATGAATGGAAGGGTCACAAGTCAAGCAAAACGTTTTCTGGCCTTCTTTATCATTTATAGCTTTAAAAACAAGCTTGTTTTGAGATGAGAAACAACAAAACAGGTTTATTGTTGGTATTTTTTAGGTGTCATTTTGTTTTATAAGGTATTTTTAGGGGGTGGATTTTTTATTTCCTGGTATTGTTTAGGGTATAGTTTCTGATGTCCCAACGAGCACCCCTAATACTCTTACTTGGGAGAAACCCCCAGGTTTGATTGCTTGTGTTATCCTTTACATGTATATTACTGTATTTTAGCCCTGTTGTTGTTATTGAGCTCAAGATTAGAATTGCCTTCAAACACATTACAGAAGAAGCATGAGAGTTAACAAAATTAGACCTTGAGACTGATACGGGTCAATGGGGGGAGAGGGGTGGATATTTTCTCGAACCACACATTTGCCATTGTCACCCTAAAGCATACCTCAACATCATTAAAGCTCATCTGGGTCTTCCTCATCACCATCATCCGAGCTGATGACACCAAGGGCATAGTTCATCTTATAGTCATCAGTAGCCCATGAGGCAGCAAGCAGCATTTGAGTATTTAATAGAAGGTGTACTTTTTGTTGTACACATCAAAACAATCAGTAAGCTGTGATTTGCAAAGCAGACATTGTTGAGGGACACTGACGCAATGGAGAAAATTGTTTTGATGTTTTTCTCCCATGATTCTTTATGCACGAAACAAGGGCAAAAAGTCAACTTTTTAATCTTCAGCAAATTTATTTAAAAAACATTCTTCTTTTGAAAATGTTTTATAGAATGGAATGTACTTTTAAATGGAAAAATAAAATTTCTGCCTTGGATGGCACTTGTCAACAGTGTCAGTATTTTGTTACATGGTTATGTAAAAAACATCCAAATAACTGATGGATAGCCAAAATAGTCTGGATTTGTTATATACCTATTTCAGAAATAGGTGTATAGTTTTATCTACAAAGCATCATGATTGAGGCTTCATGGACCTACAACAGTATGGGAATGGATTGCCACAATGAGTTTTTGAAATCTTGTTTGGATGAAGTTTTCGAAGTTACACCAACATTTGTATGAAAATTGGCAGTCTTGCCAATAAAACTTGCCTACGTTGCTTATTAGGCTAACATCAACTGATAGAAGTGACTTGGGAATGATTGCTAACAAAATTTAGAACTGTATTAATTTTCAAATTTATTGAAATAACCGTGACACAGTCCCTACCATCAATACTGTAAAATTAAAAAAATAAGCCCTGCGGCTTTCAAGAGACTTTTTAGGGGGCTTATAATTTTGGAGGGCTTTTTATCGGAGGCCTTTTTGTGTCTGTAAAAAGCAGACTTAATTGAGAACACAACAGATTTTATTAAGAATACAAAGACAAATTTGCTGTAAAGTGGTCAAAATGTATATGCCCCATGGGGGCTATAATTGGGGTGGGGCTTATTGCAAGCTACAGCATGTATCTCGACATGCTTCCTTGCATGGCATTCAAAACACAATAGCGTTTTTTTTTCTAATAAACAATTCATGCCATTCCCTCTCTAGGTATATTGAGATTACAATAGATTCAATGCATTTCAAAAGCTGAATTTATAAAGAGACTTCAAACTTCTATTGAACTGGGTAGCCACAAGACACTGACCCCCATTGACCGGTGTCCAAGGACCCCTCATGGACCTGGTCCATACAGTTGACCCCCAAGTCCATGGACCAGTATCATTTTTCTTGCTTGATCAAAATTTTGTTTACATTTCGTTTCAGACAAACTCCCAGGCATTTCTTACAATCGCACAGGCAAGGAAGTAAGGAATGCTTGGGAGTTTGTGTTTGATGCAAAATGAAAGCAAAACTTAAATCAAGCAAGAAAATGTCCCTAAATCGGCCTTTACATTATCTTATTCTACCAACAATACTTCTAAGAACCTAGAAAAGATGCCAAGGATTAGAGAGGAGGGGTTGTTGCTATACATTTGAAAAGTTCTTTTAACTGGCTGAAAAATCTGTGAGTTTTAAGGACTCAGATAAATTCTTACCACATTTTTAACAAACGGTCCATGGACCACACCCATTAGGGGTCCATTTGACTGGGGTACATGGACCAGAAATCAGTGCTTAGTACATACCCTATGGAACTGTAGTTGATCAAATTTTAACAGCAATTTCAAAAACAAAACTATTAATTTTACATGCAACTTGGTGCCAAACTGAGTCCTAGGCACTGCTATGTCCTTTTCATCTTTCTGTTGAACCAAGAGCTTGTTAATATAATTCTGGTTCCGCTGATATAAATTCAGATGGTGTACTAAAAAATGTTGCTTTACAACATTTATGCATTCCTCCTTACAGCAAATAAAACATTTTGTCTAAAAGGTATCAAACAAGAATTGTAGAATAAGATACACTTTCGTTTTACTTTAAAATATTTCTTGTAGACCAAGTTTCCTTCCCTGCTCTAGTTGAAAAGTTTCAAGTACTAGCACAGCGGTTTTTCTGTGTCCCTGTCACGTTTCCAGTTTACCCTGCTTGTTGGTTATGAACTTGATAACAAGACATTAGAAAAAACGACACTAATGATGATAAGAGCTTCTTGATTTAGAGGAGAAATACTAGTATACAAGGAACACTCTTGACTTTTGTTCAAGTTGGAAGACACTTCCACGACTAAATGTTTCATTTGTGCGAGGAGGGAGAAATTTAAACATGTTTGAATCAGAACATTTAAAAAAAAGGGAGACCAGAATTAAATTGCTGACAAATACACTCAAGGCCATGTTATCCTTTTGCCCTTGGCTGAAGAGAACAGGAGTTTCAGTGAGTCATGCAATTTCTCTTCAAATAATTTCATGACTTTTTGTCCCATGTATGACTGGTCGCATTAATTTGAGTTGTCCTTTTTCTTCCCTGCATCTTCTCTTGGAAAATCAAGAAGATCCATCATATCGCAATATCTGTTACAAATGTGTGAACTCTTAAACTCCTCGATTGCAGTAGAAGATACGTTGCCAACACAAAAGTTCATCTCCTTATTGGGACCTGCCTCATCATAATATAATGTTTCACTTGCAATTTCAGGGTCATAAAGGTTGTACCCTGCCCCTTGGATGTCTAGTAACATTAGCTTTTCTCCTGAAATTACAAAGCTGTAGTGCACAAGGCACTTAGCTTTTTCAAGTAGTTCACCATCCTCTTCGGATTGCAACATTCCAATGCAACTATTGCCATCATTAGTTTTTGAACCGACCTTCCACATAAGGCTCAATGGTTATGGCGCTTTCTTTGTATTTGGAGAAATACACCTTGCTGTACGTGAATACTTCTCCAAATTCTTTGGGAGCACTTAATCAAGTCCAGTTAAGGGATGCACTTGTCCATTGCCATTAAATTTTATTTGCTTTTTGTTTACTAATTTCTTGTACAGGAAACCTTGTTGAGTTGCCATGAATTTTCTGGACTGGGAAACCTGAAATTAAAATTTATGATTCCACAATCCATAAACTTCTACTGTCGGATCTAAAGTCTGGCTTTTGCATTTGAAATTCAAGCTGAATTCAATGCTGAAACGTTTTTGTGTGAAATCCAAATAAATCGGGCAAGTTGACATTAAACATTTATTTTCAGAAACTTTAGATCATTTTGTATTTCTATTGACTTTTATTGGATATTTTATTATTATTAATTATTAGCACTAGTTTTAGGGGCTTCTGGCTAAACACTCTACTTGGGAATTAAATCTCCCAATAGGGGATAATAAGGGGTGGAATTTTTCCCAGAATAAAAAGGAACCATAAGTTTTTTTATCTTCTATTTAGCTTTTCTTTTGAGTGACTTTTTTTGTCATCTTCCTGATACTTTTCAATAAGCCTTTTGAGTGACTTTTTGTCGTCTTCCTGATGCTTTTCAATAAGCCTCTGGAGCCTCTCTCTGCATCTCCTCCCCTTGATCTCAATCTCTTTGTCTGTGCTGAAAAAAACACTCAGGGTTTGCGCTATTTCTTCCCAATCTTGATTCGATTGTGATTTTCTAGACGCTGCTGCTTTTGCCAGTGCCAAATCGTGGCGCAATGTTGGCCACCGAAAGGGAGGTCGAGCCATCTAGGAACAAAACGACCTTTCCTAAATTAAACTGTGATCACAAACTTCCTTTTTCTTTTATTCATGCCCCGCAATTTAACAAAAAGTGAGCTGGTTGACAAATCATTTCGGACGACAAATAGCGAGCCGCCATCTTTGTTTTATTCACACTTGTGCACTTTTATCTTACATTTAAATTCTTGTTCTAAAATTTGCTACTACAGGCAAAAATTCGATAAGAAGCAACCCAATGACTTATACTCAAACGTGAGGTTTTTTAAATGATCTCTTACAATGTTTAAGAGTGAAAAAAACCTTCCCGTAAATCACGTACCCCTAGAGCGTGTTCCCGCCGTAAAAACATGAACCTCAAACGGCAAAACTGACGCCGAGGTGCCGGTCGCGTGACTTCTTGACGTTCGTGGTTCGCGGGAAATCACGGAAGACTTCGATCTTAAGGTCTCTATTATCCCGCGAGACGAGTGTTTGTGCTAAGAGAATACATGCGGCAAGCGGGAAATTCTTCAGTATACCACGAGAATTCATTGTATCCTATTTACGACTGCTTCTCGTTGCGTACTTTTTTGTTCATGACATTCTGTGACGTCATTTGTGTATCACAACGCGCGCGCGTTTCTCGAATTCTGATTCGCTCTCAGCCGTGGGTACATAAAAGTATATACCACAAAACGCGCCATCATCAGCGCGCGCGCTAAAAAGAACCAACGAAAACCTCGTTTGACCAAGCGCGCGCGCTGTTTTTGTATTTATTTTTTGCCTTTTTGTCGTGGTATAAAACAAATGTCCTCTGATTTTCCGTGGTATGTCCTCTTATACACCACGGAATGACGTACTAAAGTGGTCAAAATGTACTGCGGACCCACTCGGCCTCAAGAGTACACACGCACGCAAAACGATATATAATTGTTAAGTTGAGATTACTTGACTTAAAAAGAAATAAAAGGCAGCACTACAGATCGGGACGGCGAGAAAGCCCTATCTAAACTTGTTTATAGCATGTCCGTTCTCCAAGATGTCAGCCAAAACCCAGCTACAAGAGAGAAATACATCAAAACCGTACCGTTCTTGACCAAAGTGTCGCAGAACATTAAAGATATGGCGCAGATCCGAAACACAACTACGAATCACGATGGCGACTCTAACAAGGAAACGTTCGCAGAGCATCGTTTGGTTGAGAAAATAAAGAAGATAATTAACGAGAAAATGATCAATCCGTTCACCGGCGTATACAATGGACAGGACCTTGTAAGCATACTTCCGGAAACGCTCTGGCTCGTTATGACACGTGTGATCAGCGCTCGAGAGCTTGGTGTAGAAGCGATGAAGAAGGCGGAAGATGCAGACGAGGTCAGAATCGTACCTCCGAGCGGAGTCACATTTTCATTACACAAGAAGCCGACACCATCAAAGGCGCAAAACCTTATCAAGATCTACCAGGATGAAAGCTGTGTAACAAGAGCGCTGTGTTTCTTCCAGAATTCTAACAAACCAAGCTATAGAGATGTCGCTTTTTCCCATGAATGGACATGTCATCCGTCATCCCTTTTTGAGGCAGATCCGAGAGTGCAACAGGGATTTGCAATGAGGAAAGCTCGGAAGTCTGACTATTTCCAATCACTCGCATCGTCCATCTCCCCAGAAGCTCCATCTCTATCTTCCCTACTTGACGCAAAAATGTCTACGTTTTTCCTTATTGATGCAATGGCATTTTTGAACCACTATCAGTTTCTTGGTGCAAAGACCTTCACTGACGTTACACGGGCATATATCAGGAAGATATTGAGGATCAAGCCACCACATTGCGATGTTGTGAGTCTCGTTGGTGACCGCTACGACGTAGAAGACGACAAGTCGCTAAAGTCAGATGAGAGGCAGTGGCGAAGTCATACAGATGCCCTCAACTCACAAGAATTCCACCCAGCTGGTGCTTTGCCTGTCCCAGATTTTAAAGAGTTCATGAAAAACAATAAGAACAAGGCAAATCTTCTCGATTTTCTGACGACTTCAATATGTGAGTTGAAGCATTTAATCCCATCCGAAGTCAAGTTTGTCCTCGGGGGTACAGCGAAAGAGCGTGGTCGAACCGTTCAAGTGCGAGAACCACTCATGTCATCGTAGACGAGTTGTCCTATCATGAACACGAAGAAGCTGATACTGCTATATTTGCTCATCTACATTACATCATTCAGCATCATGACTGCACAAGAGCTGTTATTCACGCTTCCGACACTGACATCGTAATGCAGGCCATGTATCATGACAACATGTTACCTACCCTACAGCAACTCTGGATCCAAAAGGCGCCGAACAGCTACCTTCCCATCTATGATGTTGTAAAGTGTTTGTGCAGGAAAAACGACGTGCAAGCAAAACATCTGCCCTTCTAGCATGTTACGTGTTGAGTGGCTGTGACACAGTTAGCTATCCATTTAAGCGAGGGAAGAAGAAGGCGGCTACCCTTGGCATGGTGAACACCTTGAGGCAACTGTCATCGTTTGGAGATGTGGACCTCGCAGTAACCAGTGGTGTTTCAGAGAAAGCAACATTTTTCTTTTCCGCACTTGACGGACGAGCGGGCAAACAAAACCTTGACACCCTCCGCCAGCACATGTTTGCCTCATCAAAGTCTGACCTCAGACTTCTACCCCCCACCCCCCTCCCCCCCCCCCCCCCCGATGATGCATTTCGTCAGCATTTAGCAGCATTTATTGAGAGCCCTTTGCCAGCTAGCAATATATAAGCGGGCACATTTGAGTGATCTTGACCTTCCCCCACCGACCGATTTTGGGCGCACTATTATGCAAGGCAAGCTGTGTCCTGTCATGATGACTTTCCCGCCTAAGCCTGACATTCGTCAACCGCCAGGATGTAAATCCATGTCTTCCAAGTGCCTGAGGTCATGTACATGTTCGCGTGCTTAAGTGGAGTGCAGTGTTCGTTGCCTTTGCATGGGGAGAGTTCCAGCATGTGGAAGGGTAGCTGATGAATCTTCTTCCTCAGAAGACGAAGGCTGATTCTTACGCTTAATTTGTCTGCTTGCTGAAAGATATCCTATTCAGAGATCGTTTCGCCCTGTTATTATGCTACTTCCAGTATATTTTTTGTATTGCATTAAGATTATTAGATGAGAAGGGTGTCGGTTGTGAATGTTCAAATCCAAATGAATCATGATCTTTACAAAGGCAAAAGTCTGCAAGAAAGAGTATTTAGCAATCACCCACGTGCCATCATATTCCAGCACATTCACAGTGTAATTCATCACATTCTAAGGCGTCAATGAACATATCGATAAACCTGTTGCTATGGTTACACATAGGGAATACTGAACACAACCCATTCATTTGTTGAATGACTTAATCAATTTTTTATAGAAGCATCGTGTGATTTGCTTATTTCTAACAAACATAATGATTTTTTATGTTATTAAACGATATCAAGGACCAAAAAAGGATTTCCGCCAATTTACATTCTTTTCTATAGTTCTTTAAGGGGAACATAACCAGAAAAAAAAAAACGGCCTACTTGTGCGTTATACCTACTTAAAAGTAGTTTTAGTTGTCTTAAAATAAATTATATGCCAGAAAATGCCTCTGAACACTTGCTTAAAGCAAACTTTCCAATGAATCGGTGAAATATGTTTCCCTGACAACCGTTGCTATGGTAACGTTAAACAAATAATCAAAACATACCAAATGAAAGCGCGCATTGGTTTAGAGAATTTCCCAAGATTTGGTCCAATTTGCTTCTTTCGTTTGGAAGTTATGAGTTTTTGATGTTTTAGAATAAGATTAAAGGGGAAAATGACATTTTGGCTATTTTGACTGATTTACAATAGCTCTAATGGAGAGATGAAAAATGCCATCTGACTTAAAACGAAACTTTTTTATTCTTTATAACTACGGCAATGGTAGAATGTGGGCTCTGCGTGTTTAAAGTCATTCCTAGAAATGAAAATTTTGTTGAAAACTTGTTTAACGCGTTTGTCTTAAACAAACGTGTTGTAGATCCTATTACCCTAGCAACCGTTGCCATAGTAACGCCGATAAACTTTTTTCTATGCCCAAACTGAACAACTTCTCAATTGGGACAATTGGCACAATTTTTGTCCGATTTGCAAGTCTAGATCAAAAGATACATTTGTGTCCTGGTAAAGATAGATTCCGCGAAAAACTTGAATAAGAACGTTTATCCTTCGCACACACGTGTTCTGTCTTTCTTTCTCGCGTGACAAAATGTTCCCTTGGGGGATATCTTACATATAAAATAGTATGTCTGTTTGTATATTATACAATGGCAAGCTTTCTGTCTACCAACCATAGTTATTCTTAAAAGATTATGCTCGCAAATATTTATTACGCCAGGTCTTATGGATGGAGGTTGGAGCTCGATTTCCCCTAGTAGGCACTGTATTAAAATGTGTATTTGTGAAATTCTTTGGGTCTGAAAATACTGAATAGTGGTGGGAAAATGTTTTTCACAGGTGACTCAGCGCCCAAAGCTAGAAAGTCTCTCTTGTTTGGATCAAAGAAACATCTCTTGTTTGGATCAAAGAAACATGATCTAACCCCTACTTCAAAAGAACAAGGGAAACCTTCTTAAGAAAAGGACAACAAAGGAGCAAGAAAAAGGTTAGTCTGATTTCTCTTACTCTTTGTCAATAATAAATCAAAAACTTCTATACTGAAGCAGGCTTGGCAGGTTCAAGATCTAAACTTAATATTGTGTTATCATTATTTGAAATACATGTATAAGCTTGCTCAAAAAATGTTTGTTATACATGTATTTTTATATCTGATCTTAATATATATTCTAGAGAAAACCCTGGAAACTCTATTGAGAGAGATTTGAGAGATTGCTGACCATGAAGTGGACCAAAATCATCTCCTGCAAGTGCTTCAGATTGTCACGCAGTATCTATAATGTGTTCCCCGAGTGTAAAACGAAACGAGTTTTGATTGGAGATAAGCAGATGTATCCTTGTAAAAGCTATCTACTGTAGTGTATTATATGGGAAATCAGTCAATATGGTTTCTTCAGTCACTTGGTACAATGGGATTATAATCATACTTTTTACTATACATACTGTATAGTATGAAATAAATAATAAGCCTGGCATTTAGGTGGTTATACTTAATTTCCTTGACTGCTTGACAGTACTCTTTACAAAGGTATTAAAATAAAAGAACGCCCATGAAACCCAGATATCTCATCTCACACCATCAGCGTGGCACATGAACTCCGAACAAGGCTACAGGAACTAGAGGAAGTGCTGTCTTCAACTTTGGAACCGTTATCAAGTTCCACTAAAGGATGGATTGTGTTGGATTTGAAGTTATTATGAAGGCGCGAAGGAAAGGAGAGGGACTTGGCTAGTGTCACACAGAGTGGGCAACTCGTCCAGTGATCTTTTCGGAGATTATGTTTGTCTAAAAACTCAATGTAGATCTTGGTGTACAACATTATAATAGCTAGTTTGGATGGAAATGTAATACTACACATGTTCAGCGAGAAACTTATCAAACGCGCCGAAGTCATGCTGGCCTTTGGAGAGTCCAGTGCAACCACCAAAATTTGGGGAGAAAAAAGACAAAATCCCGGATCCCCAAATACCCTTCCAGACCTTGTGAAAATGGCAGTCACGGTGGCCTTTGGAATCGAGTACGACCAACAGCTTGAAGCGCGGGTTGAAGGAAAATGCGGGGACAAAAAAGAGGAAGAAAATTCGATCGTACCGGGATTCGAACTTGATACCTTTCAATTCTAAGGCCAAGGACTTAACACTTGGAATGATCGCCCTACTAGGATTCTTGATCCTAAATTAATTCAACTTATTATGTAGGCGCGAAGGAAAGGAGAGGGACTGGGCTTGGCCACGAGCGAGTGACGGAGGTCTCCCATCACAAAACTCGTTTCTAAGCTAAAGCTTATTCACTCGTAAAAAGGTTTTTTGCACAACATTTCATTGAAGCGATACAACTAGGGAAAGCCCTATCGCTATGAGAGAAAGCATTCATTTCACGGAAGACGATCATTACGAAATGCCACTCCCTTTAAGAACTCCAGATTTAAAGCTTCCAAACAACAGAATCCAGGCACAATCCAGGCTGGAGCAGCTAAAAAGACGCTTCCTGGAAGACCCGAAGTACCACGAAGAATACACCGTGTTTATGAACAAGGTCATAGAGAGTGGATACGCAGAGCTGCCCCCCCCCCCCCCATCGATCATTGAAGGGCGTGGTTCATCCAGCACAATGGAGTTTTTCATTCCAGGAAGGAGACTATTCGCGTCGTGTCCAATTTTTCCTGTGAGTACCAAGGCCACTCCTTGAATCAACACCTACTTCAAGGGCTAGATCTTACCAACACCCTAATTGGTGTCCTGTGCCGTTTTCGTAAAGCACAAGTAGCTGTAGCATGCGACATCGAAGGTATGTTCCAACAAGTTCGAGTGAATGAGGAACACAGGGACTACTTAAGGTTCCTGTGGTGGGAAGGAGGAAACTCGAGCAAGCCACCCACTGAGTACAGAATGAAGGTTCATTTGTTTGGTGCGACCTCGTCTCCTGGCTGCGCTAATTTCGTCCTCAAGAAGACCGCAGACGACAATGAAGATAATTACGAACCTGCGGCCAAATTCGTGCGAAGCAACTTTTGTGATGGTCTCACTTCGACAGAGACAAGTGACGAAGCCAAGAATCTCGTACAAGAGACCAAGAGAATGTGCCTCTACATAAATTCTCCTCGAACAGAAAGGATGCAATCCAGTCTATACCAGTTGACAAAGAAACACTCCCTAATGAGAGAGTCCTAGGAGTAGTGTGGACTGCGGAAAGCGATGATTTCCAATTCCGAATCGCTCTAAAGAACAAGCCGCCGACGAGAAGAGGAATATTGTCAACGGTTAGATCAATTTACGACCCTCTGGGTTTCGCTGCCCCGTTCTTACTTAAAGGAAAGGGCATCCTTCAGTTATTATGTAAGGACGGCTAAGTACGCCAGGCAGCGCTGGAGAAGAGTGCAGCATTTGAGCAACGAGATTTGAAACAGATGGCGCAGAGAATTCCTCGCAAGCCTCAACGTAGAAAATGGCAGGCACCGAAGAGGAACCTTCGCAAAGACGATATTGTCATTCTGAAGGACGAAGCTACACAAAGGAACCAGTGGAAGCTAGCCAGGGTCACCGAGGTGCATTATGAAGATGATGGACTGGTAAAAAAAAATAGCCATAACAACTGGAAACTCGGTCCTGGAAAGACCTATCCACAAGCTAGTTTTTCTTGTTCTAGGTGCTGCGAACTAAGACCGGGGAATCCCCGTCGAGGAGCCTTTAACAGCAAATGACAGTTTTGTTAGCGAATGAACATTGTAATCGTCGCATATAATCTCATTAGCATAATGTTTATAACCTACATATATGTAATGGAATTGTTTTTGTTAAGGTGGATCGACCCAGTAATTTTGCACCAATGCCAACCAATTTTCAACCTATCATCTAAAAACAGATTGATTTCTATAGCGCCGCCAATATAACATACCCACTACCCATAGACTGAAATACATGTCAGTACAAAAGTTTGGGAGATCGGAGTTAGTACGTGACAATCGGGCCACGCCTATTTTTACTCTCACCCCAGTTTCAGGCTGTACCGACATTTTTTCGATAAGTGCTCTACGGTACCTCGAGATTGAGTTATTGCCTCCGTGTAACCGAAGCTTGACTAAATTCTACAAGCCCACTTACAGCTGTAAAGACTGACAGAAAGAAACCTCTGCTCTCATGAAAATTTTGAACTTTTATAACTTTTCTGACAGCAGTGATCATTCTTACATGATCATAAAATATTAGGTAATAATAATGAAAACATGGGTGCATGACAGTGTAATAGAACCTGCAGTATGTGACATTTAGTTGAATCCCTTGCTCCTACATTTGCAGTGGACCTCAGGGAGTGAATACATCACATGAGTACTCAGGCGACAAATTTAGTAACAAATAATGTGAACTTTTGTAAGAATGTCAAATTAGTAAAAAAAATAATGTAAACTTTTGTAACAATGTCTTCTACATGATCGAATCTACTGAAGAAGAGGAATCCATTTGTGTCACATGTTTTATCAGTAGACTTCTGGTAGCAGAAGACTGGTAAGTTCCTTTAAACCTGAAGGACTAGCTTAACATCAGAAAAGTTTTTTTTAGCTCCTTGAGAGTTCCTTAACATTTGAGCTTTTATTGTATTAATATATCAATATTAGAAATGCATTTGCAATAGAAGTTTTGTTAGTAAATACTTCAGGTGACAAAACATTTTTCAATGAGTATCGGAAAGCTGTTAGTTTACTTGTTGTTTCACGGTTATGACAAAGACATCTTGAATATCTAGAGCGTATTTCTGCTGTTGGAAGAGTATCTGTCGGTTCAGACGGCGTTGCACAATTCGTTCACGTAAGCTAAAATGGGAAAACAATAAACTGATAAAGCGGTAACAATGAAAATCAACAAAATAGTACACCTTCGTCTCGGCAAAAAGCGCTTGATCTAGAACTTCGCCTTCGGTTTCCATTTCTCTCTGTACAGAATTCCCGGGGTCAATTTCAGTGTTCTTGTCACACCGTCTTAGCGAGGACTCGGCAGTTGGATTGCAAACACACGTGTTCGCTGACTGTAACCAATCAAAGCACAGTATATTCACAAGGGACCTCCGTTGCTATGCGATGCAAGAACCAATAAAAATGATGACACGGAGACGAACAGCGAAGAGGAACCTCTATCGGGATTTCATCCCGCTAATTAGCCGTGAATTTATGGCCGTAAACCATGACAAACTGCTTATGTAGGACTGTGGTAGTAGGATGATAGGTTCTGTCTTGTGGTAAACGTATATTTAGGATTGTTCACCAGGGGAAAGAAAAACTCTTTTTCAGAAGAAAACTTGAAATCGTTCTGTGAGAACTCGTTTTTCTCCAATTACGTTTTTCTCAAAAGTGAAAAGTGGCAGCAAGGATACGTGATTGTTCAATAACAGAACCGTTTTATAGCCCCTTGGTAATATTTTTCTGACTTTCGCAGCGCTGGGTACTCATTTCATCACATTAGTCTTGGAATTAAGTTCTCCAAAAGTGACAATGTTTTTATCCCCAGGGATAATGCTGACCATGTGCCTAAAATGAGAACCATGCAATATATAAATGAACAGTTTTCCGTGTATGAGCGAGTTTCGCAACCGAATCCGACAAGAAACGAATCTTGAGGACATATGGAATTAATGGCGAGATGTACGCGCTAATGAGACTGCTAAACCATGATCAACCGATGCAGGTATCAACAGTCGAACCGTATTTTAGCAGCATCGCACAACTAACACTTAGCAACCACAAAGATCACTCCGAGGTTTCAACAAAACTACCAGGTTGCTGAAACGCTGGGAACGCTTTAAAACACATTAAAGGCCCATAAGCACACAAGCCGTATTGCAGGCGGAGAAGAATAAAGCGCAGTTGAAAATTCGATGCAAATTTTCAGCTCCAACTTGTGAAAAGGGAAGAACAATAGGAACCCCTTTGGGAACTTCAGTATCAGCCAATCACAGCTGTTGAATAACAATAGATCCAATTGAAAACAAAGCGAAGGTTCCCGGTTGACTATGGGCCTTTAGGTCGGTGCAAAGCTCGCAGTATTATGAAAAACGCAGTAATCGCGTTCGAAGAACGCAATCTATTCTCGGCAAGCCAAGAAGATTTGAGCGATTTTCTTTACAAAATGCCTCGACATCAGACCGAGGCCACTAATCAGGTTAGAAACCGGTTTTACAAGATTTTGACGCATTCGAAATTTATCAAGTTCTCAGTCAATTGTGCGTTCGAGAATTTGTTTCACATTTGCGACTGGTTCTTGGTTCCTTGGTGGACGACATCAAACTCTGTTCGCTTAGTAATTCACCGCCACATATCGGCCGCATTGAATGAAAATTCTTTCGCACACCGCCAAGAATAAAATGCCTAGAGGTTTATTTTATCTGAGGGAAAGAGGCTGATCGTACAAAAAGATAACGGACATTCTAAGTCTTTGCAAGGCGATTCCTCTCAAACACCAAAGACATGAGCCTAAGAAAATCGATTCAGCGAACAATTAAACTGGTAAATCCTTGAGTCGAAAATAAGCTTCGTAGCAAGCCTTTCCCGTGGGTTTCAAAGATCAGAGAAACGTACGAGCGAAGTCAAATGATTAAGGTCTGGCTTGTTGACAAGATTTACTTTTTAAAAGAATGCAAAGAAACAGAGTTTGATCGAAGTCCACTAAAAAGCAGTCACGGCACGTCACGCTCACATCTTGGCATGCAACAAAAATAGAAACGGATAAGAAATAACGGAAAAAGTCCTTCTTCGAACGCGTTTCTAATCTATGATTACTACTAGTATATATCATTTATGATGCTATAAAGCTCGAACGTGAGGATTTTGATATTCGCAAAACTCGAGACAATCACACTTTGTTGGCAGGCATCTCCCGATTCCTTGCACACGATCGTCAATGTCATAGCTAACATAAGCGAGTTGATGACAATTCCTGAAGGTGCCACCATGGATAAAATCATTCAACAAGAAAAGGAGTTTGAAAGAAACTTGACAAAAGAAGGAAAACGACGTCGGCAAGATTCGGATTCTCCACATCGCTTCACATTAAGAATCGAGGAGGTAAAGACAACCAACCCACGTGCTGCTGCCGTGACAGTTCCTTTGTGCTTTGGATTCAAGTCAGGACCAGTTTTCACGAAGAAGAAAATGAAATTACATGACTGGTTGCAGGTACACTAATAATGAAATATACTCATGAATCATTGCGCTTTTCAAGGCCAAAATTTTAGTTCATTATCGTTCCGCTAAAGTTGCACAAAGCTCGCAGGATTATTTGAACACACCTTACTATTTTCATCTGCATATATAATTAGCGCATCGTGAAAGTTTATCCGAATCGCCCTATCAATCGGCGTTAACTACATACTGGCGTGCATGATGCTTTGCGGCCCTATAGTTTAAATTCCCGGCGTCTTCTGTGTTCCGTTGTCAGTTATCGGCGTAACGGGTGGTCAAGCGATTTTTTGCTTACGTTCCCCAACCGACACCAGCTTTCTATGATGGCCGAACCGTTACCTGCTCCTCCTGCTCCCGTTCCTGATGTTCCAGCCGCCGTAGCTGGTCTGGCCGCCCCAGAAGTTGATCCTGTGCCTGCTCCTGCCGAAGTTGAGGTAACTATACTCCTAGTGTATTTCATTTTTTATGCCTTTTCGTTTTCTCCGTGTACTCTTATTCTACTGGGATACCGCTAGTAGGCGAAGATCTGTGTCTTTGATTTCCGCTAGTTGGCGAAGAATACATTTTGCTCTTTTTTGGATTCCGCTCGCAGGCGAAGATTTATATCTCTGGGTATGCCGCTAGTTGGCGATGAGTATGTCATTTATTATTTGGACAGATACCGCTTGTAGGCGAAGATCTAAATATCTCTGGATTCCGCTAGTTAGCGATGAGTACGTTTATGTTCAATTTATGGATACCGCTCGTAGGCGAAGTTGTATATATCTCTAATTCTGCTAGTTAACTAGGAGTACACTTCTGTTTAATTAATGGATACCGCTAGTAGGCGAAGATCTTTGTACTGTATTCTAATTCCACATAGCACCAGGTACAGTTCGGCTATATGTATGGGTACCGCTCGTAGGCGAAGATCTTTTTTATCCCTTAATTCCGTTACTGGGAAAAGAGTACTTTTCTGTTATATTATGGATACCGCTCGTAGGCGAAGATCTTTATATCCTTGAGTTCCGCTAGTTGGCGAGAAATACATTTTTCACAGTTATACCACTCTTAGTTTGTTGGAAATATATATGTTCTATTTTAAACCTCTCGCAGGTCAAGTTTGTTTGCCGGCAACGTTTTCCTATCATGTACATTTCCTCTAGTGCTTATCGGTGCTCTATCACCTCGTACTTCAATACAATTTTCTGCGTATAGGCGAGGGCTCGATTGCTTTTAACACTGTTGCTCATCTAGCTGTTCAATTTGATGTTCACTATGTTAGAGCGGATTTCATATTACTGTCGAGAGCTGTTCGCAATTTTACTTTTTATCACTCCTATTTTTCAAGTTTTGGTTTTATTGTTTTGCTATTTGTTCCACTACAGTCATGTGAAAACCGCTCTCAGTATTTCCATTTTATTTTTATAATCTATGCTTTACACTGTACGCTAGCCATAGCCTGTTGTTTACAATAAGTGTTATTCAAATATAACTTATAAATTTCATGGTTCTTTGCGATTACCGGCTTGTTGTTTGGCATAGCTTCTTTCATCTACGGTTCGTTGTTTGTCGCGTTTCTTTCAAAGCCCTTTCGCTTATCACAGATGGTATATTTACGCTACCTTTTAAATTTTTTATTTTCAGCTTTGGTTCTAGGCTTATTAAGATATTTCGTTATATGTTTATTTCAGTCTTTACGCGTTTTAAATTTCGCGCCACCTTCATTGTCAAGTATTCAGTACATTCATTATGCAGTCTATTAGTACGTTATCCTGTCTTCGTGGGAATTTTTATTTTTAACAAATAATTATCTGTCAAGCCTGTTTTGCATAGTACTTGTTTGAATTTTATATATGTAAAGCAATTCAATAACCAGGATAGTAGCACTTTGACCTGGTATGATTATGTGGAGATAGAGCGAGGTGTTGTGATGATTGCAATCATAATTACATATCCCCCTTTCTGTTGATCCACGATAGGGTGATGGACGTTTAAGAACCGTAGAGGAAAGAGTCAAAGTACTAGAACAAGAAAGATTGCGGGAATATACAGAAGCAGCCCTCACGGCGCTGAGACGATATCTTAACAGGCCTTTGCAGGGTTTCGACCGCTTCCAAGCTCTTGACCTTATTCAGGTTCTTGTGCGCTTAGCGCGCACTCAAGCCCACGCTAAGGCTGATGAATTTGCAGTGGCCCTTGATGAAATCCGCGCTCGGTGGGATTTATTGAGCCCGCAGGAAATGCTAGACCTTATGGTGGGTCTCCTTGGAGACCCAGTACGAGCCAAGATTGCCAAAGAAGCTGCCGCCATCTTAAAAAGTGCCGCGAAAGCATCGCCGTGTGGTTCTCAACGTGGCAGGTCCGTTTATGGTGGTAGTCCATACCCTCAAGTCCAATGCCATAATTGTGGTCGTTTCGGGCATTTTGCTCGAACCTGCAGGGTTCAGCGGCAAAGCAGGCCGTTTTATAGTTATAGGGGTCGTGGAAACCGAGGCGGTTGGGGGAGAGGTTTTGGCCGTTACTAACTAGAATTGTATAATGTAAAATGGATCTGGATCGGAAATGGATTTCGCACTAGCCGTATGCTGCTTGCGGAGTAGATTCATGTACTTTTGCGTAATAAAGTTAAGTACTTTGCATTGTTTACATTTGTCATGTATTTATATAGCCCCTTTCCTTGCCCCTTTGCTGAAATTATAATAATATTTGTAATAATCATAATAAACTCAGGATAAAACTTAATAGTCGCGCAATTCCCTTCTTCTTACCTACCATGGTGTTATATGCCATGGTACCCTGTCATTTTTGCCAACGCTTATAAGGAGACTGGGGACAAGCCACGCGGGTCTCCTGTGTATGCTCAGAATAGTTATCGGTCAGTTCTGCACAGGAAGGCGTCGTACAGATAGGCTTCGTGTTGTCCATCATCAGTAATCTCTTGAACCACAGCAATTAACCCCGTTTACGTTTTTGGAAGAGATTTTAGAGTTCGTTATAGGTCCGGTGTTTCTTTACCCTTCATTCCTTCGTTGACCCTGGGGAGCCTGCTCTGTGTTCTATACCACCCTGTTCTTCGTGTTCAGGGCTGGGTCAACGAAGGGTTGGGTTCCCTTCCAGTTTCAGTTTTTCAGTTTTTAATTATTCATCTCTTCAAAAAAGAAAAATATTTTACAATAAATACTGATTATTAATACATTATTATTTTTATTTTTGTATTTTTGAAGAGATAGGGCACTCTATAGCAAGCTAGTTATGTGCCCTATATATAGAAAATTGATAGGTTATTTAGAAAAAGAGTAAAGAGAAAAGAAAGGTTCGATTGGCAGTAAAACATTTTTGGCAGATAAAACAGTGGTTATCCACGGCTTCTGTGTACTACTCTTTAATTTAGTAGTTTTAATAGGAGCGTGGTTATTACTTATTTTATTAAATATATGTGAGAATCTTGAGTAGCTTTCAGTATCTTCGCGACAAGTTAATACGGTAGACCAATCAATCTGTTGGAGATCAGAGCGAAAACTTGACCTATTAAATTTTTTAAAGTCTCGAAATTCTGTACTATCTGGAAATGGGCTATTTTTAGGATCGTATACTATCGAAAAAACAGGCAAATGGTCAGCAATTTGATAGGCAATACTGCCAAATCATGTCTAATTTGGAATTTGTAATCCGTTTTCAAATAAAGTGTCGCCCCGCCTCGGGACGCATAGATACGATTATCGGTGATCATAGAATAACCAGGTATGTGAAATTTCTCGAGATCAGTTTCATCTTTTAGCCAAGATTCCGAACATCCTAGCGCGTCAAACGCAAAGGGAATTGAACTCAACAGATCACATAACTCATTAAAGCGTTTATCTAAACTTCGTGCGTTTAAATGAAGCGCGGCAAATTGAGGCTTCACAATAGTAGACAATTCATTCAACTCATCAAGCGTGAAAATGCCATGGTCAATGTACGATTTGAAATTCAAATCCGGATCATTTTGCGAGAAATCACAATTCATTACCATATCTAAATTCTACACATGTTCTAGTAGAATATAAATCAAACAATATATACTGAATTTGAACTTGGTTCTTGCTTAATTAAAGACTCACTGACCAGGCTGCATTTTGGACTTGATTCTTGCTTACTGTGGCTCATGTTTGTTTCACACCGTCTATATATAAACTACCTCTGTAAAATCTTGGTTTTTGACCCCTTTCATATGCTTCCTTCATGGCATCTTTATACTGCTTCTTTTTTTGTCTATCCTCCCAGATAAGATCCTCGGAAAGCCAGACCCCGTTCTTTAAATTCCCGCGCTTCAGGAGAATGCGGTGGCGCTCCGGCCTGTAGAGGAACTTTACGATTATTGGTCTGGATTTACCATCCTCACGATGACCTCCAACTCTGTGCGCGTTCTCTAACTCTGGTCGGTATCCCATATCAGACTGGAATATATCCAGCAGCTTATCTATACAATCTTCTCCGACGGTCTCAGGGATGTTGTAGAAACGTAGGTTGTACTCTCGCGAGTATCGTTCCTGACTGAGAAGTCGCTCGTACATTTGAGAAATCTTTGTATCGTGGTCTTCATTCACTGTAGTTTCCAACTTGTCTATTTTGGTACAGGCAACGTGAACGTCCCCTTCAACAATTTCCAGCCTATGGCTCTGTTTCTCTATGACCTTTGCGTTTTCCTCAACGTTAGTTTTCAGAGTCGAAAGCTCCTTGTTGATTAACTCTTGTCCCGTTTCACTGTCGCCATGTCCTCACAGAGAGAACGAAGGCTCTCCCTTACGAAATCCTCAAAATCTTGCTCGTCTTTCTTTTCTTCTGCCTTCTTTCCTTTTCTAGTTCCAGTAGCCATTGTACCTTCTTTTTCCTCTTTCAACTCACTACGAATTTAGTTATATTTCAAGTTAATTTCTCTCCAAAGAGAGAGAGTAAAAAAACGTGGCCGTCTAGCTCGACAACCGCTGACCAACACTTCCTTTAGCTTATCGCGTTGTTTTCTGTTTTATTGTAGGCAAACCGCAATTTGTTCATCTCACGCGTAACGATTGCCGCAAAGATAGAAAAGGCGCAACACATTCCAGTTTGTAGTATAACACAGGGAACCCAACCCTTCGTTGGCCCCTTGGTATCAGCACATATGGTTTCTTCTCACCCGGAATTAGGCGTTCTCAGCAACCTTCGGTTCCGTGACCCAGAATTCTTCAGGGCGGGGATGATCCACAGTAACTTACCAGTATGGGAACACCTCCTTGCTGATTCTGTTAACCGCCACGATGTGGATCTCCTCCAAATCATTCGAGACGGGGTCCGCGTAGAGCATTTCTTGAAATCATTTAGAGGGAAGTTCAAGGAGGGTTTCTACGATGCTCCTTCACCTCCGCCCACCTCCGATGTTGACACATCAACATCGTTTCACTGGACTTTTCCTGTGGGGCCAGCGTTTTACCACAGGAAGCTCAAAAGGTCATTGTGTCCAATATCTTATTATTCAAATTCCACTGCAGCCCGGCAGGTCCTCTTACAAGGAGGAGACATTTCTGTTAACCCAGGCCCAACTGGTCATTTCAGTACTGGGTCACCATCACAGTCTTCCATCCCTGTCCGGATTACCCAGAGAGATGGCTTTTCTGATTCAAATTGTAATCGCTATCAAATTTCTACGAATCAGATGCAATGCATCCACGAGAGCAACAATGCTCTCAGTCAATTGTCTCTTTGTTTATTAAATGATCAATCTGTAAGAAACAAAATGAGAAATGAGATACCGGTGGTAATCTCAAAAAGATACACTAGTCAAAAACATCTGACTAGGAGTTCAAAACAGCCAATCCATAACCGGTCAAACCTTATCAGAATAAAAAAGGAGGAACCACTACTAAATAACGTCAGCTCTGGTAATGCAAGTTTATGCTTGTTAAATGCAAGGTCTATTAAGAGTAAATCATTTATTATTAAAGACTTTGTTGTTGATAATGGCATTGATATACTGGCAATCACAGAGACATGGCTGAAGGATGATATCTCTGCTCAGCTCACTGTGAACGATATCTGCCCAACTGGTTTTTTTCTCCACCATTTGCCCCGTATTGGTGGCAGGGGTGGAGGGGTAGCTCTCCTACATAAAAAATGCTATAAACTGACTAAACTCTCCCCAGACATTTCTTATAAATCTTTTGAATTCACTGAGTGCCAAATAAAGTATATTTCCAAAAGCTTAAGAGTTGTTGTTGTTTATCGCCCTCCTCCATCAAAAAAGAACAAGTTAAATGTTTCAAAGTTCTTGGTGGATTTCGGTTCTTTTTTAGAGCGGATAATCACTTCTACGACCCCACTTATCATTACAGGGGATTTTAATTTTCATCTAGATAATGAAGAAGACCGATCCGCTAAACGCTTTACTGATCTTTTAGATACATTTAATCTAAATCAGCATGTCGAAGGCTCCACCCATAAGAATAGTCACACCCTGGACCTAGTAATTACCAGAAAAGGCGAAGAGCCTGTGAGGAACGTCCATGTAACTGACCCTGTGATATCAGACCACTCGGCAGTACACTGGGAGGTAGATTGTCTTAAGAAGCCCCGTCCTAAAAGGGAGCAGATAAAAAGGCGGAAAATGCAATCTATTGATCACGACTGCTTTCGTAAAGACATTAAAAATTCCAATTTGTTCACAAAAACCTTTCATGATGTGTCCCAGTTTGCAAAGAGCTATGAGGATACACTTTCCTCTCTTCTTGATGAACATGCTCCTCTAGTCACGCGCACTGTAACTCTGAGACCTTCTGCTCCCTGGTACTCCGATGAGATCAGGGATGCTAAAAAACACAGAAGAAAGTTTGAGCGCCTATGGCGTAAATCACCAATTACCATCCATCGCGAATTGTATGTTGAACAATGTGTTAAAGTCAATAAACTTATTTATGACTCTAAAATGTCATTTTATGCAGATGCTATAAAAGAAAATGCTAACAATCAGCGTATTCTATTCTCCTCGATATCTAAAATGTTAAACTCTAAATCCTGCAAGAAGCTACCATCTCATGATTGTCCTATAGAACTTGCAGAGAGATTTTCTACCTTTTTTGCTACTAAAGTCCAAACAATACGGAATAGTTTTCCCCCAATACCTGAAAGTATGTTTCCTGAAGAAAAATGTTACTCCAATCAACTTCATGATTTTTATCTTACAACAGAAGAAGAACTGTCTCCTCTGCTTAAATCCATGTGCAATAAGTCATGCGTGCTTGACCCAATTCCTGGGACCTTAATGAAAGATTGTTATACGACACTCCTGCCTGTAATAGCAAAATTCATCAACTTGTCATTTGAAACAGCAATGGTTCCTGAAGGTCACAAAAAGGGTGTACTTAACCCTTCACTGAAGAAAGATTCTCTTGACCATGAAGATATTAAACATTTCAGACCAGTTTCCAACCTGAAACTACTTTCGAAAGCAGCAGAAAAAATCGCTGCTGTTCGATTGTGGGATCACTGTGTCGACAACGATCTTCTGGAACTTTTCCAGTCTGCATATCGCAAGGGTCATAGCACTGAAACGGCACTTACTCGGATACACAATGATATTCTCTGTGACATTGATAATAACAAATGTGTCATCCTTGTATTACTAGACCTTTCTGCTGCATTCGATACAGTTGACCATGCAGTTCTCCTAAATCGACTTGAACAACGTTATGGTGTAACTGGAAAAGCTAAGGCGTGGCTACAATCGTATCTCTCCAACCGCACCCAAATTGTTAAAGTTGGTGATGAGTTCTCTTTTAGTCAAACTATGCTTTGTGGTGTTCCGCAAGGATCCGTACTAGGTCCAATCCTATACTCACTTTATACTGCACCACTGGCAAAGATTATTAAACAGCATGGGGTTAACTTTCATTTCTATGCGGATGATACTCAACTCTACCTTTCATTCGACCCAAAAAAAGTGAGCGAACCACTGCACTCAAAGAACCGCATTGAATCTTGTCTTAAAGAAATAACAGCTTGGATGACCGCTAACAGACTGCAGTTAAACAGTGATAAGACAGAATTACTAGTCCTTAATGCACGCCATCGCTCACCTCCCAATTTAAACTCGATTATGGTAAACGATGAATATATAACATCATCTAGCAGTGCCAAGAACATTGGTGTATGGTTCGACGATAAGTTGACAATGGAGAAACAAGTAAACGCCATATGCCAATCGTCTTTCTTTCACCTTAGGAATATTTCTAAAATCAGAAACTTCATTTCTTCTGCTCACTGTGAGATTCTTATTCATGCTTTTATTTCCTCGAAACTTGATCACTGTAACTCTCTTCTCGCTGGCCTTGAACAGAAGTTAATTAACAAACTTCAATACGTTCAGAACTCTGCGGCCAGGCTCCTGACTGGAACCCGCAAACACGACCATATCACCCCTGTACTACGTACGCTACATTGGCTACCAATCAAAGAGAGAATAGATTTTAAACTTCTTCTTCTAACTTTTAAATCACTCCAGGGGTTGGCTCCACCCTATCTCAAGGACCTTTTGTTATTTCATAAACCCACAAGGACCCTTCGTTCCGCTAATAAGGCTCTATTGGTCCAACCTTCATTTAAACTTAAGACGTATGGCGCCCGGGCTTTTTCCGTGAATGCTCCGGCAATGTGGAACTCGCTCCCATTAAAATATCGATTCTGCAGCGAGATAAGTGAGTTTAAATCTGGAGCTAAGACCTTTCTGTTTAAACGAGTTTTTGATGTTTAGTTTAATTTAAAAGAGTTTTTAATGTTTAGTTTGCATTTAATTTCCCCATCTCATCTCATTTTCATTACGTCTCATTCTTATTCAATTTCTTATTATATATCCATTTTTACCTAGATTAGTACATTATTATATATATAATATTTTTTATATGACTAGTGTACTACTGCGTTTTAAAGTAAGTTTTATTAGTAAGATAATTTCTATATGCTCTCAGTTTTTAATAAATTGTCATTGTTATATGCCATTACTTTTATGATTATATAAACTATATTATTGTAAAGCGCCTTGGATCTATAGGAGAAAGGCGCTATATAAGTCTATATTATTATTATTATTATTATTGTTATAAAGAACTCTCCATTATGTCGTAAATTCTCGTCTTTTATCACCGAAACCATTTTGCAATGGGTCACCGCTGGGGTTATCTCGGTCTGGGGGGAGGTCGACCACGTTTCTCCGCCGCATTTAGTCCTTCCTCTCACAGTAGAGCCGTCAAAACCTCGTCTTTGCCACGACGAGAGGTTCTTGAACCTGTGGACTAAGGACCTCCCTTTCAAACTCGATCACCTGTCTGATTTACCGAGATATGTACTTCCGGGTCACCGGCAAACCACGTTCGATGATAAGAGCGGGTATCAGCACGTGCTTTTGCACCCTTCTTCCGAGACGTACTTCGGATTTCAGTGGGATGGTCTCTATTTTACGTTTAAAACGTTGCCCTTTGGTTGGAAAGCCAGCGCCTTCCTGTATCACAACATTGGTCTTGCAGTCTCGCAATCTGCTCGATCTCTTCGAGTGCCGCTCTCGCAATATATCGATGACCGTCATGTGGGACAACTACTTCCTCCTGCACCGCACTCCAGTTTTATCCCGAACCAGCAGAACGCCGAAGCCGCAGCATATATCGTATGTTATATCCTTATCGAAGCAGGGTATTTCATTAACATTGAGAAATCTCAATTTATCCCCTCCACGTCTGTACGGTTTTTAGGGTTTATATGCGACTCACGGCGCCAGTCCTTTTTCATTCCGCCGGATAAAAAGGATAAGTTTATAGCCCTCAGAGAAGGTATATTGTCATCCGCCATGGTATCCCTCAAAACACTACAGCGTTTTGCGGGAAAGATTGTCTCGTTCAGTTTGGCTATCCCATCTTGCAGATTGTATGTGCGGGAAGTATTCCAGGCCATCGCATATTTGTCCCGCACGTTTAAAGCATCCACTAAACTCAAGGGTAGGCTCCTAACGGAAATTCAGAGCTGGCGTTTCCTCGATGACTGGTCCGATTGTTTTCCCTGGAGGTCTGAGCAGCATTGCATCGTTACGTTATTCTGTGACGCGTCTAAGCGCTCTTGGGGTGGGGTTCTTCGTAAAGACGGACATGAGATCCGATCCCGGGATTACTGGCAGGACACTTCTGAGGATATAAATTCTTTAGAAGCCAAAGCTTTGCTCCAATCCCTCTGCGCTTTTAAAGACCAGATACGAGATTCCAGGCTCGACGTGCACACCGATAACCGAACCCTCAAGGTCGCGGTAGAGAACTACGGTTGTAAGAATGTCCTAGTTAACAACCCTGTCAAAGAAATCCTCCAGCTTAGCCGACTATTCAACTTCAGCATTAATATGCATTATATCCCCTCGTGTGACAATCCCGCAGACAGGCCGTCAAGGGAGCTCTCGGATCTCGACTGTACGCTCTCAGAAAAGGCATGGAATTTGGTAGATCGAATGTATGGTCCCCACTCTTTCGATCTCATGGCCTTAGACAGTAACTGCAAGCGTGACCGATCGAGCAATATGCTTCCACATTTTTCTCCTTGGCCTACACCTGCCTCTCAGGGGGTTAATGTCTTTGCACAGCCTTTCCCTACCGGATATAATGTGTATATCTTCCCACCATTCATCTTAGTTGGACCCCTCCTGCGTTTCATTCATGACCAGAGATTTCAAGGAGCCCTTACTCTGATTGTTCCCGACCGCGTCATTATTGGTGGGCCTTTCTACAGTGTGTTGCCGTTGACAGTTTCTGCCTGGGTAGAAAAGGGGACGATTCTGTTTTGCTGTTCCCATCCAAAATCACACATGGTTGGTCGCCTAGAGAACTCCAGTGGGATCTGTTGGCCTTTCGGTGTGTTTTCTAGACTTTTTCTCATAATTCCGTTTTCATAGATTTCAAGGCCATGGAAGCCTGCGCGTCGCTGTACTGCCTGCCTGTATCCCAACGACGCGGATGCTAATTTCTGCCAAGCATGTGGAACGGCCTCTTTCTCACAGCCTTCTTTGGCCGCGCAGAAAGATATAGACGAGGATGCAATACTTGTTCGATTCCAAGAATTCAGGTCGTCCTTCGCGGCAAAGCCATACCAACGACAGAAATCAGCCTTGGAGAAACAATTTAATTCTTTCCTCTCATCCTCCTCTCCGCCCAAGACTATATCGTCTTGCACAGCTGATGATATTATCAAGTTTCTCATTTACAAAGATAAGACTGGAAAAACTGTGGTACATTCATTATTGTGTCCTAGATCGAGTTGCAGTTGTCCTCATCGTTTAGCGGCAGGGACAGTCGATTCTTTACTCGGAAAGCTCAGGGCGATATTCAACGGGTTAGGTCGCCTAGACGCTTCTAATCCGGTTGCGCACCCACGGGTCAAAGAATATCTGAAGTTTGTCCGGTGCGAACAAGCAAGCCTCGCAGTCACCCCATCACAAGCAGTACCTTTGTTCTTTGTAAAATTTCAGAAACTTATAGCTTACCTTAGAAACATTATCCATAATAGTCAATCATTTTCGAGAGTTAATAAGTATATAGTTGTTAGAGATGCCAGTTTTTCGTCATTGACTTTTTTACTGGAGATAGAGCTTCAGATTTGGGACGTCTACAAACTAATCAGATTTTCAAGCTTAAAGATCGCGAGGGATTTTGCTTAACTTTACAATTACTAAGAGCTCGCAAAAGGGACTGGCCCGTTCAGTCGCTTTAGTACCCTTTTCTAAGCCCGATGTTTGCCCTGTTAAATGGATAGATTATTATATGTCTGTTTGCAACCTTCTCGGAGTTAGTTTGTTGACAGGTTTCCTCTTTAGAGCTACTTCCCACGGAAGGGATATCGGTCCAGGGCCTTTTATAGGTTCCACAGTAAACAACCGCCTCCGTAGGCACCTCACCGGGGCAAAGCTTCATGATGGTGAAACTCCACATAGTTTTAGGGTAGGGTTATCCAATACGTTACGGTTATTAGGATGCAACCCAGACGAGGTAGCACAGTATATCGGATGGAAGAGTGGGGAAATGGCTAAGCATTACTCAAGGTTATCTAATACGGCTACCACTCTGTCGGTCTTGGAGAGCGTCTTGCCTAACGCCATAGATTTAGACAAGACCCCAGTCTCCCATCCGGATAATTTACAACCTGCTATAGAGACTTGAGCTAAGGAGAAACCTTTGTTAAGAGGAACTCTGAGTGTTGGAAGAGGAGTCCATTAAAGAGCTTATCATCTTTCCTTTTAAGCGTTTCTATTTTTTGTAGGTCTTGCATACAGCAATGAATATTGCAAGGGCATGGGTAGGAGCAGACACATCCCATAACTTAACTTACCATGATGCGGTAATAGGTATGCAGTGAAAATAAAATACTATTTTCATCTGCATATATAATTAGCGCATCGTGAAAGTTTATCCGAATCGCCCTATCAATCGGCGTTAACTACATACTGGCGTGCATGATGCTTTGCGGCCCTATAGTTTAAATTCCCGGCGTCTTCTGTGTTCCGTTGTCAGTTATCGGCGTAACGGGTGGTCAAGCGATTTTTTGCCCCGCCCACCTCCCCTGGTGTCGGTTGGGGGCTCTACCTCTTCTCGCCCTCGCTGCATGCCTACTGCTGCCCATGGTAGTCGCAGACACATCCCATAACTTAACTTACCATGATGCGGTAATAGGTATGCAGTGAAAATAAAATACTATTGGAGTATACTGTCCTCAAACTCATTAATAATTCATAAAAATAGGTACCCTCTGGGTACTGTAGTCTTCGGTGCTTTACGATTGGGTTGTTTCAGCGTTCATGTCTTACTTGACTTATTGCATGCAGTTCTTTTAATATCATGAAAGTGAGGAAGTTTCTGAACCTTTATATAGGACAAACTAATAGAAATTATTCTATGGATGATATGGCACATGCTGCATTGGTGAACCAATTGTTAAGTTTATCGGAAAGTTGCTTGAAATTGTTGTTGTCTGGACTACTGGGAAAGGATCATCCATGTTTGTTAGAAAATTGCTTTTGCTTTTGTCCTCCCTTGAGGTGTGCATGTTATTGTAATTGGAATAATGAAACTGGGATTTTTGTTTATTACTGAATTTTTAAACGTTCCGTTTGACAGGTAGCCAACAACTGTATGTATTATGCACTGGAAGAAAGTACATACTTTGTGCTGGATTAGTGCAAAGGGGAATTGTCTTAGATTCACTATTCCCATCGCCTCTTACACTAATATACATATGATATGGAAATTTTGTTTCTAAAATATTATAATATAGCTACGAGTAGCATGCCCTCTTTTATATCATAAAAGCATTAGAGCACAACTTCCTTTGACTTTATCAGCGAAAATGGAGCACTTGCGATGTTGGAAGAGACATGTGCAACATGGCAAAAATTACTTTGAATGTCAAAATCGTCTGTAGGATGCGAGCATAGGCGTTTCTGCTTTTGTTTAAGTGGGATGATGCTTGCATGTTTTATTTTACTTCATTTCATTTTATTTTACTTATTTTTGTTTCTCTTTACTTCTTTACAAATGATCTTCACTCAAGGCTTTTCTCTCAAAAATTGCAACAAGTTTGAGGTAGAAAGGCAAGTATGCCAGGTGGTGGCCTATTTATATAATTTAATACCACATTTAATACACAATGACATCAAACCAGCAAATGTCATTGTTTCAAGAACAACGGATACTGCAAAACTTTATGATATGTCGTTAAGTCAGATTTCTTCCAGCGTGTTTATCCCAGAGTGCATTTTGAACAGTAAACAAGGCACCGTATGGTCAAATGTATGATACTTTAGATACTCAGCAGACTCCAAGAGAATTGGGCTGTTTCAAGTGCAACAAAAAATACGACCTTTGTCAACATTACTTTTCCGAATCAAGTAGTTTTATTAGTTATGCGACGGGCAAAATTTACAGAGTTAGGAATAGTCCTTATAGGACTTGCCCAACCAAAAATATTATATACTTAGTATCTTGCAATAAGTGCAATCTCCAATACGTGGGAGAAACCATACCTCCACCACAAAGGGAATTTTCCAACTGATCACCCACCCCTTTGGAATTTCCAAACTAAGGAAAAATACCAGTATGGGGTTTTTCTAGAAAATGAACGTCAACAATATCTTGACATGGTCAAAATGTGCCCTATAGCAGATACAGTTATAATTTAGCATTTGAGCTGGCCCCTGAGCTTTTCTTCTCCTATGCAAGATTTTCAACTGGTAAAAATAAAGTTTTATGTTGACTATACTAAAGCTTTTTGTGTGTTTATATAGAAGTCAGTAATGGAGAGAAAAGTTGAAACCAAGATCAGGTAAAAGACTCATTGCTAAGTGAAATGATATATTATTTTCATTATTATCTTGATCACCTTTCAGTATCCTGACCCTAATGTTTGCTAAAGAACTTTAATTACTCATGGGCCCTATGTCCTGATCACAAGAGCCAGAAAGGCCTGGTGATCAGCCCATGGTCTGTTCTGAAGGGTGTGAGTGCATTTTTAAACTTTCTGCCCATTAGGATTTATGGGATATGATTTGAGTCAGTAATTCCCATCCACTTAACCTCACCTGATATAACAAAAAATTAGGTTTACTTTAAATGTTGGGAAAATATACAGCAGAATGATTTCATTCAATATTGCATGGTTCTCTGTCTACAGGAGTCAGGTATGGAGGATCATGACAATGATGAATGCAGGAAACACATAATGAACAGAAGGCACATAAACCTTGTTTGATTATTATTATTATTATTTTGTGCTCTGATGTGCATCAAACTCTTTGGCATGAGCATACCAATAAAGGCCATTTCATTCCAAACACTACCCTTTGATGAAATAGAACTGCTTCGTTTCAAAGAAAAACAACCACACAAAACACCAGAAATGACCGGGAGCCCTGTTCATCCCAGGACCTACAGAAATTATAAATACATTTTTAGAAGAATCTTGAAAATAGTGAATAAGGCCCTGATGTTCCAAGGTGCAAGTTAAATCTTTCATTCTTTTGTATACGGTCTAGAAGTATTGTTTAGCAACTACAGCACTGCACTATTTTAAAAACGGTTGCTGAAATATAAGTCTTACATGGTATATATCTGTCCTCCAAAAGCTAGGCCTCTTGAACCCCGTACTGTAAGAGCAGGGAGCATAGTCCCAATGCCCAGCTGTCTTTCAAAATCTAAGAGTCTCCTGTCCTTCTTAGGAATCAAATCCTGTAGTGATGGAGCATTTCAGGTTTTTCAGGTTTTATTTATTTTATTTTCTACATATAACAAAATAAATAGCCAGTGCCCGCAAATAGCTTAGCCAGCTAGTTGGAGGCGAGCAGAGGGTTAACATAAAGTTACAATGATATAGGACAAAGAATTACAAAAATTACAAAGCAAAGCAAAAAAAAAGGAAGTATGGCTACTATACTATTATTTTGTAAAGCTAATATATTTCTGTTTCTTTTTCTTTTTTGATAATTTAGCAATTAAACTTGATACATCAAGATAAGTATCCTCAGAACGAAAGATGTTCAATAAATGTTCTTGAAGGATTGATGAGAATTTATATTTTGATGAAAACTCAATCAAATCGGGAATATTGTTCCACATTTTAGCGCCAATGCGCGAAAATGTTTTTTTCTAGGTGATTGGTTCTAGAATGCAAAATTTCCCCATCCTCAATAAGGCTCTACATTTTTTAAACCAGGCAGTTAAACCTTGGAAGTGGGCTCCTAAAAGAAAGAGTTTTGAAAGAGCAGCAAAAACAGAAGACATGAACATAAACATTTCAATAGACCAGTACATCAGAGTCAAGTTATTGACAGGTGAAGCATTAAGGAAGAATGAGGTGGACTGGATTGTCAGGGATACATATCGTTGCCTCAATGCAAGTGTGGTTACATTACAAGAGGCACATTTGGAGAATGCCTCATCTAAAGGACGAGAAGCCCAATTCCTGGAGGTCAGATGTGCTATTCAGTTACTGGGTAAGCAATACCTTTTTTTATTTTTATTTTCACAGGGTTTGCATGGCCCAATGTTTTTAAAACTTGAAGAAAGTTGCCCCGTCCATTACCTTCCTCCAGATGAATGCATTGCACATATGAAGAAGTTTGGAGCTGGCCACTGCATATTGAAGAGTCCCACAATGGTAATCAAGGATGCGTTTCTCAAGTCTCAAGCTACAAACAGCCCACTTGAAGCTGTTGACATCACCAAACTCGCAAAACAAACACTTCTTCCAGAAGGGGATGTCTCATTCTGAGTTCAGCACTTGCAGAGTGTACAGAAAACGAGGGCAGAGGGTGCTAAAAAGGCTCGAGCAACACGTGCACGCTCAAAAGGTATGTGACTATTTGTTCCATGTGTGCATTTTTTGGATTGGTATATATATTATACAGCATATTATTTGGTATTTCCGAGTGATGGATATTTTGTGTTTAAATGATGGGAGTTGTAGCGTTTTCCCACAAAGTGCCCATTTTCATTTTCCAATTAATTGCTCCCCTTTTCAGTGGAAGAATATCTATTACCATTGAATTCTGCCCCTAAAATATACCAGTGATCAAATTGGGAAACACCCCAAAATTCCTATGATATTTTAAGAAATTTTCTTACTTTAATAGAGACGTCTGCTCGGAAAGGAACTGTGCAAAGTGTTTACTGTTGGTGTCGACGGGGAGAAGAGGGCACAATGATAGCCTGTGATAATCCTATCGAATGGTACCATCTCGAGTGTCTTGGGATGACTGATGTTACACCTGGGAAGTGTAAGTGTATGCATCGATATGCACAGGCTCTGCATGTTGCTATTGTATATTTAGACTAGACGAAAAATGCAAAAAGTCAAATATCTTAAGAGCATACGGCAAATCTTAGTAAAAGTTGGCGACCAGTGCCTTCGTATGTGATTTTTGACGTTGAATTCGAATTTTTCGGTCGCCAACGCTGATTTTGCAATTTAAGCGGGGAAATGACGTCATCATGATTGACACTTAAAGTTGCACGTACCCCTTATTTATTCCCCGTTGATCTATAGCGAAAATAGCGACCTTTTTTTAAAATATTGCCCAAAAATAACCGCGAAATAAGAATAACATACAATCATGTTTATATTATTATTTGCGTGAGATTTAGTTTTTAAAATACTGTCTAGTAGTGTGTGTACTAGTCCGGCAGACCGCAAAGGCACAAATAAAATGGGAGTTACGAAGTGTTTTTGCTTGGGGCATTTTCTTTAGCCTTTCTGACTGCGAACAGGCTCTCCTGTGATTTTGCTGTGGTAGTTTTCGGAAATTCGGATCGCTCTCTCTGCTCTCTCAAAGCTGTACAATAAAATGGTACAAAATACAATTATCAAATTACAAGCATTCTAAAAACAAACACGCTAGCCGAGCGCTCTACGCAGGCTAGATTTATGTGCACACCAATTTTAGTTGAGATACAACACGAGTTTATGATAACCATGTCGCTGTTAATCTACTTCCAAATTAATGTTTTCTATTAATTTGGAATACACTAATTAATGATGCAAAGCCAAAGTTCGCACATGTTTTTTTTAATTTTCTCATGGCTGACAACTATAATCTGTCTGCGCCTGGGAGAAATGGTCGCGACAATAAGGATGAGGAATCATTGGTTTCCAGGAACAGTATAAAGTATTTTCTCCGCCATCACATACATTTTGTCTTTGCAACATTTGCTACAAAAGATCTCGCCACTGACGCGATTCAAGAGTCACTGTTGGGCGCAAAAGATCTAGGACAAAGGCAGGTCCAAGAATTTGAACAATGATCCTACATAAGCTCTGTACTATCAGTTGATAAAAAAGAAAAAAAAGAGAAGAAAAAGATCCACAATTTTTCGGGCTGACTAGAAGAGCGTTCTGCACTGTCTGATTGTTGCTTATAAGGCTGGAAGAGAAGTACCGGTAGATCTCCTTGATATCCTTTCACATGAGCTAATGCATCTTCCGGTGTCCTTGGCCGAGACGAAGGGTAAACTAAAAGCTGGCCAGAGCGCTGCTAGCCGAAAGGGATAGAATGCCGGAGTGCAATTGAGTTGCGCGGAAGTGCGTGCTTGCTTTCAAACCTGCCGATGCCAAGACCTTTGGGGACAATGGGGAATGTTTCCAAGCCGCAGTCCTAAGAACAGGTTTGCGTTTTGATCACATGCTTGTGGTATTTGACAGGTACAAGAAAATTCTATAAAATCAGGCACGGGCGAAAGGCGCACCAGAACTGCTCGCACCATTCGCCGTGTCATCGAGACCAAGGAAGTCTCAATCTCGACAAGCTGGGCAAACGTCTTAGTGCCACAGGGGCGTATCCAGTAATTTCAGAAAGGGGGGCGGAGAGTGAAAACATGGGACGGAAATGTTCACATTCCTCCAGCAAATACAGTAAAGTATGAGACAGTCTCCCGAGAAAGGGTTGGCCATGTCACACCCCCCTCCCCCTTAAAAATGGCAGACTTGACAAGATTCCCATTCCAGCATTTAATTGCAAATGCACGACAAGACAAGGTCATCGTTACCGCTGGAGGATTCAACGTTATCTAGTCAAGTGGTCGATACTTCGATTTTTCAAGCACAACACAAAACCGCACACACTGACAAGATTAGTGTTGCACTGCATCCACGCAAACAGCCATGAGACAGTAGTTGTGTCTGCAAGGGATGCCGATGTCCTGTTACTTCTAGTGGAACATTCGCCCATTATTCCATCTCCAAATGTGTGGATGATGCTGGAGATAACGACCAGACGCAATTATTTCAAATCAGTGCTATAAGTGATAAAATACCAGCAGGGTCGCTATCCGCCCTTCTTCCTTTCCATGCGCTGACTGGTAGTGACAACTTCATACATCTGCAACTATACCATAGGATCCGCGTGGAAGAACTTCAAAGAGAAACATCAACTGCTAGCATCAATAGGCGAAGGAAAGCCCAACGGCGGACAAAAACAAAGACATCGAGAAGTTCATTGGTGCAATGTACACATGTGGAAACATGGAATCTGTAAATGGTAAATGCGGCCCATCTTCTTCTATTCTTGAAGTCAACCAAACCTGAGATATTATCTCCAACACAAGATGAGCTAGAGTTACACGCCAAGCATGCGCCTTTATAAGCACTTGTTTGGAAGCAAGCCTCCTGCCAGCATCCTTACCTGCCAAACCCTGACGGAATATGGTGGGTCAGAGAAGACGGCGATGCCGGTAAACTTGTGCCGAAAGCATGCAAGGAACTCATATCCTACTCTTGCAAAAGCAGATCTACAACACTGCGCTGTGGCTCCAAGAATTACAAGAATTAAGCAAACTTACCCTGCCCTGCGTTTGCGGCTGCGCTGGAAACGACAACATTTCCTGCAAGAACACGTCCAAAGTGTGAAACAGAGACAAAACGTACGAATATTGAAGCTAGAAATTGTTAAAACACTTTTCTGTGTGTCTTAAATTGTAAAGTAAATCAGCAAAAGAATGAGCTTTGGCATTTCTTTGCTTTCTAAAGACATTGAAAATGGACCTTTAAATACTGTGTCGAGAACCCTTAACTCGCATATTTTGAATCGGCTATTCCCCATCCTCAATAAATGTGACAGTTATCGACGGTTCAACTTAAAACAATACCTAATTTAATAGAAAAAGCCATTGGACGTTTATGTGTGAAAATTTCAAAATTGCCATGACGTCATATGGGATTGGTTATAATGACGTCATTTTCCCTCTTAAAAACGCAAAATCAGCGATGGCGACCGAAAATTTCGGATTCAGCGTCAAAAGTTACATAAGACTGCACCGGTCGCCAACTTTTACTAAGATTTGCCGTATGAAGTGCGATTTTTCAAAAGTTCGTCTAATTGTTCATTACAATTGTCTAGATAATCTTCAGTGATTTAGTCAGACATTTACACGAGGAACATAGGCATTGTTCTATAGTAAAACATAGCTCAACTGTGACCCAGCGCGCGAAAACATACCTAAACGACTTAGCGTTTAACGTTTAGAACAAACGTTTGGTGAACGATCACCAAACGCTCTGCTAGACCGTTTGAACGATTCGGCTGAGCGTTTGAACGGTCAGACATGGAAAACTAACGTTCACCAAGATCGTTTGAACGTTCACTGTTTTCGGGCAGACGTTTTCCTTGACCGTTAAACGATCTCTCGCAAGTCTGGCGAACGATGTCGTACTTACGAATCAATGGAGTGTACAAAAACGTGAGAACGATGTCGGTAATTTTTCAGATTCAGATCGCTCGCTCTCCCAACGCACACATTTTGCGAGCGTATCCTGCAATCAGAGGTTCATTTTTTGAAGTTGTTCGCGTGTTTGATTTTTTTTTGTGTGGTTGATTTGATTCGAAAACCATACCAGACACGCGAAAAATTTGCTAGCTAATAAGACTGAGAGAAAGAAACCCCAGTTCGCATGGTGACGCCATCGTAAATTAAAGCTAAAACCTGGAGCTTTCTCGAGTTCTTTTCGTCCAGGAACAAGTAAAGCGAAGCGTTGTACTTGTTGATGATAGTATAAATAATAATTATCTTCAGAAAAACTATCAAATCGGATATCGGTCGTTTCACATTGATTTCCACTGACAAAACAAACAGTGGTATGCGCATTCCATGTTAACTGAATACTATTTTTAAGAACAAAACAAATGTGAGTCTATTTTCTTACCTTGCACAAATGATGATCGGGAATGTTTCTCGTCGATACCATACTAGCTTTTTAGAGTGCGAGAAGTGACCATGCTCGAGCGGCCGCAATCTGCGGGATCCTCGTATAACGATGATTCCAAAATCCATCCGATAAGCTTTCAGGTGTAACTTTTATCGGTATTCTTCAATATTTTCAAAAGCAAGAGAGTTTATCTTGAAGTAAGCGCTTTCATTGAACTTCACAGTAGAGTAGAAGCATTCGAATAATAGACATGCGCACGACGCGTGCAAATGATACGCGTTCCCATGACAACACGACAACAATCGGTAGACAAAAAGTGTATGTCAAAATCGCAAACTTTTACTCGACTTTTACTACACTATGAAGCACGATACATTCAGCGTTGATGAGAAGCTACAGAAACTTCAGAAGTTGTTCCGTGATGGCTGTAATTGCAAGTTAGTTTCAGAAGGCAAGCCATGTTCACAGCAAATTCCAGCAGTCGCAGCGATGCTCAGCCTAACGAACATTCTCGAACTCTCCAGCGATGAGCTAGATTTGGTTGTTCTGGCGAACATGCAGTCTTTCACGCGGAAAACGAGAATCGGCGAGAAACGAGCTCGGACGCTTAACTGCAGTTTTAGATATGCGGATCTGCGGATTTTATAAAAAGATGTTAGCGGAGCTCCCGCGGGCGCCGAAGGCGCCCGCGTAGCGGAGCCCCATAGCTACACGCAGGAGAAGAAGGAACAAAACAAAAGTGTATATGCATCGACCGATTCTGTGATGGACTTCCGGTTTCCGTGTGTCCGTCGTCGCACAGGCAACCCACCAGTTTTGAGCGGGAAAATGAGCACGCGCGCGCTTGAATTTAGTTGGCGATTTTTATTTGTAGGGATGTTTAGAGATTTTGTTATTTCGTGTTTGAATTTTCGACAAGTGAAGGAAAAATATTTTCTTGTCCTTTATCAAAAACTGAAACGTTTTTAAAGCAAGCTGTCAAATCAAGGTATTTTAGACTAAAAGTCTACAGCAATGAAGCGGAGACAGATAATATGTCGATGAACACGGTTGTTTCACAAGGGAAAAGAAGAGCGAGGGACGGAGAATGGAGGGGAAATACAGCAGGGAATGACATGTCGGAAGACAAATGCGACCGCTTGATCGAGAGAGAACGGGAAATTAATGTTCTCAACAAGAAGATGGAGGTAGCCCTAGCCAAAATGTCGAAATCTGAAAATGATTTAAAAGGCAGAGACGAAAACTAAAGAAAAAAGCGTCTAGAACATGTCTCGGAGTCTCAGAAGGAAAGATAGGACAGCGCCAGATAATCGGAGAGGGAAGGTCAAAACTCGGAAGACTGTCGTCGTGCCGTGAAGTGAAGAGAAAAAAAAAACATTCTCAAGATAGGTCCTTGCCACGGTTAAATTTGACCGTAGTTTTAGCTTTAAAAAGTTTTACCCTTTCAAAGGTATAAAAGTGACATTCGACAACTATCACAAATTTTTCATTCACGTTTTTTCGCGCCCCGGCGGCTCGCTACGCTACTTGGAAAATGACGGAAAGTTCATTGTGTTTACTGTTTATTTGAGGATTCCAAGCCAAATACCATCGCATTTTTAAGTGATTTTCAATTTGACAACGATTCTACAGTACTTCCGTTGCCATAGCTATGTGGTATTTAAAGTTTGGGAGAATTTATGATTTAAGCTTATTTGCTTGCGAAGGCAGCCATCTTGAATTGAACGTGGTCGAACTTTGGAAAAACACTATGCAATGCAATCTCCAAACGCATCTTGTAGGTTCCCAAGATATTTTTCTGGTTATGATAGGGTGTGCTTCACGGTGTATTCCGAATTAAACGGGCAAGTGGATATTTTAATCATTAGATTACTTTGTTCACTGTCGGAAGGCACGAACATTTTCAAATGAAAGGCACGAACATTTTCAAATCTTGGGGATACCAACTTAAAATACCGTGTGAAAGTATCCGTATCCTCAGTAATGCAAATACTTTTTCTAAGTGAAAAATAGACAAACAAACAACCTAGTAAGGTAATCTATTTGAAAATCGAGTAACAATTGTAAAAAAAATCATAGTGTAGACTTCTTTCATACTGTTTTTGATAGAATCTAAAAGAATTCATTTCTTACAACACCAAACAATCGAAAATGAATCCTGAAATTTGTCCAAACCCATACAATTTATATAGGTTGAAAAGCATGAAATGAAATGACCACCAATAGCCAGCACCATTCCTTCACAACTTTGAAAAATTATTTCTTAGATTTCGCAAATTCTTTATATTATCAAGAACTCTAAAAAAGTGCCACAAACAAGGAAATTGGTTTTGTAATACTCTATCTAAGTTTCAACTTTGTGACCAAAAATTACTCGATTTCTTGGTGGATTTCCTCTTAATCACTTTTTCCCCTTTACATGAGCAGATTGAAATGCTTTTGCTATTGTTGGGCAACAGAGGCAATCTGTGTACCTCCCTCTAGGGCGATCAAACAGAAACATGGTAAGAGGGAGTGATAAAAATGCAACCTATTGTCAATGCAGTCTTTTCAAAGTGGCGAATCTGAAAGACTGAATGTTATATTCATCCTTGATTTTATGTTTTGGTCATTTTTATGGCTTAAGGGACTTCAGTATGTTCTGTTACTAAAATGTATAATGATATCCATGCCATATGCGTTGGTAAATTAGACTGGAAAAAAGAAGATCAATGTTTAAGTTTTATCAGGCTTATGAGTGACACCTATTCTCTTTCAATTTCAGTGATAAAGCAGCAGCCAGGGAGATGGCTCTTGGACAGGTCATGGCATAAGGCAAACACTAAATTAACCTGATATTAACATAAGTATTACACGGATGGCAGAACAGATTTTGAAGTAAGGGAGTGGGGAGCAATAAGTAAGACAGAAAAGTTGAAAATCTGCTGAAAATTAAAGGGGCTGCTTGAAGCCCCCCACCCCTCTTCCGTCCATGTGTTATGATTACTAAATACTTGTCAAGACAGAATCAATTTGATGCATTTGCAGTGCTGTTATTATTATTTTAAAATTTTGAGAGGAGTAATTTTGAAATTTTGAAAGAAAAACAATGCTGTCACAAGGTACTTCCTAAGGGAGTGTTCATTATCAACTTATGAACTTTGAATCGAAGTTACGAATTTTTGATCGAACTAAGTTCACAAACGTTAGAGAGTTAGAAGTTTGCCACGCCGAAAACATGAATCCTTTTACCAGGCAAGGGAAAGCTCTTCCTACCTCTATCAGGGAGATGATTGTAAACAACTGGCTGGAAGGCAAAGGACCGACAGAAATCGGAAAAGAACTAACGCGCTCTAAACAAACAGTCTCGAACATTGTAAACTCCTTCGTTCGCAATGGACACGAAGAACCGGGAATTGGTGGCAACAAAACACGCTCTGCACGAACTGACGATGTGAACTACTATATTGAATACTGTAAGAGAACCCAGCCCAGCATTTATAGCAGCGAAATTCAAGGCAAATTGGTTGAAAATCGTGTATGCTTGCCAGAAAATGTTCCCTCGCGTAGTTCTATCAGCAGGAGTTTGACACAAGACCTTGGCTACAGTTTCAAGGAACTAATTATTGTACATAGCCGCGAAGGGTTGTGACATAAAGCGCATTCCCCCCTGCATGTGGCTCACGCTTGGATAGTAAGGACCAAAATTATTAAAAGGCGCGGGGTTTTGAGGTACTAGATTATAAGGCGGTACTTCTTGAGTTTTGGGAAATCCCTGACGGGCCTGGTGCAATATATCCGCGCTCTCGTCCTCGCTCGATGTTGAAGTACGATGCCTTCTTCGCCTTGACTTCTTGTGTTTGCGTTTACGTTTCCTTCGCCTGCTGTAATCATCACTGCTTTCGCTTGATAAATCACTTTTCTTTCTAAGGTCATGTTTTAGCGCAGTTATCTTGCTGAAATATTCTGGGCGTTTTTCTTTGATACCACAAAAGGTATATTCACAGCATTTCTCTAGATGGCATGGTTTGGAAACTTGATTGCGATGACCTCTGTGATGACAGTGGCTGCAAATAATTTTCGAGTTTCCCACAGCCGGAGGTTCTTGTATATCGATGTTGATCTCAATTTCTCGGCAAGCACTCCTTTCCCGTTCTAGCTGTTTCTTTAAATTGTTTTCCTGTTCTTGTAAAGCCGGCAAAACGCTCTAGAATAAAATGAGAATCCAAAGTCAAGGTAAATATTGAAACAAACCCACGGAAACATGTCAAAATTTGTCGCGCCATTGAAACACGTGCAAACTTACTCTGCGCGCTTGAGGAACTGGTGGATCTTGTTCTTTGGACCTTTCCTTGGGCTTTAGTCGTGCTGGCAAAGGCGATTCATCCTTCAACAGATCCAGCTGATATAGAAGTAATGTCTTCGCACCAAGTGCGAGCTCCTTCGAAAACATCATGTCGACCTGTTCGGTACTAAGCAACTTTAGCTTAAGTCTCGAAGTAAACTGATTTGCACTAAGGGTATCAAAAATAAACTGATTTTGGGTCTAGCTTATCTTTGAAAGCACTTACCATCCATCGCTCTAACTCGGCCATTTCGAAGCACGAAGGAGCGAAAAATAACGCTGCCACCGAACTTCCAACTCTCCGAAGTTTGTGACCCTAGTTCGATCAAAAATTCGTAACTTCGATTCAAAGTTCGTTAGTTGATTGACAAGTGCGCAACCCAATTATCAACTTCGGCGCGAACTTCGGAATCAACGAACAAACTTCGGAACCCATTCGTCAAAAGTTATTTGAAACCCTCTGTAAAGCATTGTATAATTAGTAATTACACATTTTAAAATTAATAATGTTTTTAGGAGCCATAGAGGTAACAATAGCGAACATGACAAAAAAAGACAGAAATACTGTAGACGAGGTCTATGTCACTGGTTTCGTTCCTAGTCACAGCCTACCGAACAAGCGACCATGTGCCCTGGATCCTTTCCTGTATCCCCTTATAAAGGATGTTGAAGATATTTTTATAAATGGTAAGTTAAACTCACTCCAGCGCTGGAAATATTTTTTTTCCCTGACAATTGGACATGTGGCCAGTGCTATCACACTTGTTCAATTTTGAAAACAAACTCTCCTAAAAATTGCAAAATGAATAAGAAGGGAACTTTCCCTGACTCTAGCTGCTGATGCAATAAGCATCACAAGCATGAATTCTTTTAGATATACTAAGTATTCATATAATTTCAGGTCTTCAAGTCAATTATGTTGGTGACTTCCCTGGCCTCCCAGCAGGAGCATTAACCATCCGCTACCTTATACTACTCTGGACTGGAGATTATGTCGCCCAATGTGAGGTTGGAAAGTTCATCCAAAGTGGAGTGTTCCCCTGCCGCCGAGACAAATGAAAAGGTCATTATGTGCATAACCTTATTATGTGCATAAGCCTTTACAAATTCACTGGATGAGTAGTCAATGCATCATCTGGTTTTATTTAGCTCTCTATAATTTTGTTCTCAATTAAGGTACAAATCCTGATGGTGGATCTACTTATTACTATGGGTCAAACCGGTTCCACGCAAGGTTTGCTTGGGAAAAGAGATCTATTGAGGACGAGGTCGAACAAATGTCTAGCATAAGTAACGAAGATAGACCAAGCATACGAGCACAGCTGAGCAAAGATACAGGATACACAGGACTAAGCATACTCCATCGACTGCATAAACTATACAAGTTTGATGTGTGCAATGACCTAGTTTTTGACACAATGCACAATATTCCACTCAATGTTATATCAAGGCAACTCAAATACTTCATAGAGGAAGGCAAAATTGAACCAGAAACAGTGCAGGAGCAACTACAGTCATTTCCATGGACTGCAGGTACTGACCATGTTCATTACTGACCATGTTCATTAATCATATCCCTTTTTGTCTGACAGGGCCCGACATTAACTTTTTTTTTATAATATGCCAATGGTGCCTAACAAAAAAATTTTAGCCACCATAAGGGCATTGAATCTTGTCGCCCCATTTTTGCCACGTTAACCGAATTTTTCTACCCATTAATTATGAGTTAAATATTCTTTGGAAAGTCAAGCCTTAAAAATGGGATCGGCATTTGGCAACTAGGTTGAATTTTCTGGTCGCCAAACCCTCAAATCCAGTCGCCATTGGCGATCTATTGGGCAGACCCTGTCTGAAAGTATCAGCTCATGTTTCAGCAGCCAACTGACGAAACAACAACGGCAAAAGTTAGAAGGGACTGCTGATTTAAATGCTTTCATGCTTTCAGAGTTTGGGGTATTTACTTCGTGGCTGAATGTCATATATAGTTGTCTTCTTATAGAGCAAAATTGAATCAAACAAAGTGACCATTATTCAAAAAAGGTGATTATTGTGACATTCAGACATGAAGCATATTAGAGACAAACGATATCATTGCACCCGACAGTTTTCATTTCCCCTCCTTTGGGCGGCTCGCGGGCTCAAAGAGATTAATTGCACAATCCAGCATAATAAGCATAGTTTAGGTAGATTGAATATCAATTCTTTAAGCTGCTGTTCAGGTACGCACTCCTCATTATTATTCCAATTTGTAATCTGTACTTTTGTCATGGGTCGGCCTAAGAAATGTCCTGGATGCAAACGACAGGCACAGGAGCACGGGTTTGGTCCTATGTCAAAGAATTGTGAAGGTTTATTGGACGCAGGAGCCGTTTCGGCGACCAGTAATACAACAGCAACCTCTGCTCCGGCAGATGCCGGAGAGCAGAGCCAGGCGTTGGCCGAGGCCGTCAGCAGCCTGACCGCCGAAGTAAAGTCCCTTAAAGCTAATCAGCAAGAGATGCGAGCTGCCTTGGCATCATCCACCAGCGCTTCCGCGGTTTTGCCTCCCTCGCGCACGAGTGCAGGGAGCGCTAACGAGAGGGTCACTTTGCCGGAGCTGCGAGCGATGCGAGAACTTTCCGCAGCTGCGGAACAACAGGTTGCCTAGTTAGTCCCCGATTCTAGCGATTCGGAGGAGTTGGATGGCGCTGCCGCCCCGTTGGTTCGCGAACCATCTCGGTCCACAAGGGTAAGTTAAAGTCGGGAAAGGAGGACCGCCCTACTTCTGAAGTAATTTGTAAACAGCTGTGGCCCCAGCGTTTTCTTTGTTTGACCCGCGCTAACAAAGAGCCTACCTATGACCAGTTATCAATGGCGGAGTTTGTTGCGGGCTATGCGCAAATCTTGCAGGCTCGGGAGATCAGCGAGACGGAACGCGCGGAACGACAGAAACATTTGGTAACCCTTATGTATCACGCGCAATTGTTTGAATGGGAGGCGGTGCTCGCTTTCCATGGCGCGGTGCTCCCTGAAATTGAGAGGGGATTGCTACAGTGGGGCGATTCCTTTGTGCATTTCGAAAGCCGCACACTACACGGCCGGCTTCTGAGCTCTGGTTCTGGTACCGTCCTCTTTTGTCGGGAGTTCCAGAAGGAAAAATGCGTTCACACGAAGGATCACTATGGAACGGTCCGTGGCGAGCGGAAGTGGGTCAAGCATATTTGTGCGGCCTGTTGGGTGCAAAATCGTAAGCAAGATTCCTCGCACGTGGAAGATTCACCGGAGTGCCCTCTTAAAGACTCTTCGTCAAAAAACTAAGCAGTTAGTCCCCCTTCTTGCAGAAGATTGGGGGCGTTTCTGGTTGCTCCGATTTTAGGGGACGTGACTGTTCTGTTACTTGTTTGTCAGTGGTTTCCGGCGATGGTTATCTCGACTGTCCAGACTGTCGTGGCTCTGGCGCCAGGGCTTTCGATTCCGAGTTAATTGATTGATTGATTGTTAATTGTTGATCATGATGTTATTCAAGACTGTCGTACTGAGTGTATGGCCATTTCGTCCGATTTGGATGTTTCCCTGCCTGTGGATACAGGTGTGCTAGACTGTCGTGAATTCCCCACGGCCTCCGATTCACAATTTGTTGCTTCCCAGCGAGACACGGCTGGCGTTCAAGACTGTTATGCGGATTGCATGACCGACGCGTTTACAGGTGATTTGTTTAGAGAGGATTCCCAGCAGGCCATCGTTAAGGATTACCATTTACTAGGTTATCAGTGGAACTCGCAATACTATTTTGATACGGTTTTAACTATGGGTTTGCGATCGGCTGCAATGGCGTGTCAGCGCTCCACATCTGCCGTTTCATGGACCCACCAGCAGCAAGGGAAAGTAATGTTTAAGTATTTGGACGATTTTATTGGGGTTTCCTTGCCGGCGGACGCTGATTCTGATTTTCAGCAATTGGGATCGCTCCTTGAATCTCTTGGACTTGAAGAATCCAGAAGGCCTGTACTAACAACTTTACACTGTCTGTAACTCCTGATCGGCTTCAGGAAATTGACACTTTGCTGCAATCTTGGCTTCACAAGAAATCTGCGAAAAAGTCCGAATTACAGTCACTGGTCGGAAAATTGATGTTTGTGTCAAAGTGTGTGCGCCGAAGCCGCCTGTTTATTTCACGTATTTGGACTTGTTACGCAGCGTTCGGTTCAACCACCACCATATTAACTTGAAAGCTGAGTTTCGCAAAGATCTTTATTGGTGGTGTCCTTTCTTACGGGAATATAATGGCGTATCGTTTATTAAGACAACGGATTGGACTTCTCCGGGAGAAGTGTTCACTACGGATGCGTGCTTGAGTGGTTGTGGCGGTGTATGCGAGGGGCAATATTTTCACGTGCGATTTCCAGACTTTATTAGCATGCAATCCCTGGACATCAATTGTTTGGAGTTATTGACAATTGTAGTGGCAGTCAAGTTGTGGGGTCGCCGTTGGCGAGGCCTCCGTTTAACCGTTCGCATTGACAATCAAGCGGCCGTCACGGTTTTGAACTCTGGACGATGTCGTGACCCATTTAAATGAACGCCTGCCTGCGGGAACTCTGCTACTTTTCGGCGACTTGTGACTTTGAAATACGGGCTATTCATTTACCTTCAGCGCAGAACTGCGATTCGGACTTGCTCTCTAGATGGGATTCCAGTAGCTCTAGCGCGCGGGAGTACTTCCTGTCACGCGCTCGGCACAATGGTCACGATGAAGTTTTCGTGTCGCCCGATTTGTTTACGTTTGAAGGTCCTTGGTAACTCGACTCATGGGCGTTACTTCCTTTTCATTGCAGAGCCTTCAGCATTGGTTTCTTTGCGGAAAGAGCTGCGGACGACTTTACGTGCTGCGTACAGTGCTGGCACCTACAGTAACCTCAAAACTCAATTTAATGCTTTCTTCATGTTTTGCGCTTATTTTCACCTCAAACCTTTACCACCTGAAGTGGAAACAATTTGCTTGTATGTTAAGTTGCTTCATCTTTTCGCCGGATTAGATTGTGATTTTCAGCAGCAATTTATTTTATCATTAGCGTTACGTGGTGTGGCTCGCAGGGTGCCTTATGCGCCCCGTCGGGCGCCTCCTGTAACACCGGAATTGTTACTGCTGGTTGCTCGAGTGTTTGATTTTCAGCGCGATCCTGATTCGGCTACGCTGTTTTGTGCCTTTCTCTTTTCATTTTCCTCATGGCCAGAATAGATAATATCGTTCCGCGATCAGTTAGAGCTTTTGACCCTTCCTGTAACCTTTCACGGGGAGACGTATTGTTAATGAGCACGGTTTGCTCGTTACGTTTAAACATACCAAAACGATACAGTTTGGTCAACGTAAATTGCATATTCCTTTGCTATGTATACCGAGCTCCCCGCTATGCCCAGTTAATGCGTACAATTGAATGATTCGTCTGGTCCCTGCGGCTTCACGTCAACCCTTGTTTTTGATGTCGGGGCCGAACGGATTATCGGCCTTGACCAAGGGTCGTTTTATACAAGAATTTCGCCTAGCACTTTCATCGCCCGGTGTTCGCAACGCACAGGTTTTTCGTGGTCACTCGTTTCGTCGTGCTTGTGCCTCATGGGCTTTCAACCACAGGGTGCCGGGCGAATTAATACAGCTGTACGGTGATTGGGCTAGTGATGCCTACAAATTATATTTAGACTTTAGCCCTGATTCCAGAGAGGTTTATTATTGCTATAACACGTTTAGCTTCTTGGTCTGTATGAATAAACCTCTCTTTGTGCCAAAAACAAAATAGTATTGTCTTGTGTGCTGGGTTGGGGAACTGTCATGCGAGTACAATGTTTCAGGTGTGTCAGTTCTGGTTTTTGTCAGGCTGGCAACAGGCATTAACCCTCCTGCTGAAACAAGAGGCATTATTCTGTTTTCAAAGATCTACACTACCAGCTACAGTTGCTTACAAAAAAAGAAAATAACTGTAGTAGTGTGAATGACCAAGGAAACTGACATAACATTTTACTAAAAATGCCTGTGCCCTGTATTTTACATTGTCCGGACAAGCTGGACAACAAAATGTATTATGTATGGGTACCAATTCTGCTGAGTACATTAAGTGTGGTTCCAGAACAATGTATTGTATTGGATATGGTAGTTTAATCTTCAAACTAACTCTTTCCTTCAGAGCATAAGGATGGGAGAATGCCAAATGGCTTTTCTTTAAGACTGGGACACTGGAAAGCGGAAGAGTATGTGAAATTCTGCTTTCCAGCATCAGAGCTGATTTTTGAAAATATGCTCAGTCCTATGGACTTACACATCTGGCAACTTATAACAAATTCTCGTGAATGGTTTTTAAGGCAAAAATGGTTTTTGAGAAGTTATAGCTTAAATTACCATCAATGTTCTACAGTAGTCATCATGGAAAAGAAGTAGTTACCATTAATGTTTCTCCATGTGATCATGGAAATTAAGGAAATTCCATTAATGTGTCACAAAATAACCATTAACGTTTTTCTGCAATTTTTCCCTGTGCCTACCGTTTTCTTGCCGCATGCACTATAATGAATATAATTCACAGCTTTTTTTCTTCAAGGAAAACTAAGTGTGATGTTTGGGCGCAAAGACCTATGATCAAACTATTAGAACACAGTTTGGATGTATTTCAAGAAAGATTTTTACAGGGCCCGTGGTTTGATGCGCTGGTGCGGAAATGCATAATTTGGCTTTTTCCGCATAATGCGCATAATCCGTCAAATCCCGCATAATCGCGCATAATTTCCCAACATTTTGTGAAAAACATCAAAAAGACATCATTACTTGGTGAATTTTAAACTTTCTTACCTATTTTTTCTCACAAAAGTCATACATTACTTCTGAAATCGTCTGTCCAACGTCAAAACAACTCGATAGAAATGAGAATAACAAGGCGTTCTATGCTAATAGCGTCGCGCTGGAAACTGATATCGAAAAGCAATAAAACGTGCCTAATTGGCCAAATAACTAATATTTCCAGCAATTCAAACACATGTTTGCGCTTTGGATATTTTACAAAGAAAAATCACGGCAAAACAGGACGCTAGCCGCGATAAAAACGGTCAGCTTTCAATGCACTTCACATTGATCATATGACATTACGCTTTTCCGTGGATCTTTATTATTGTTACAGGCAGCATTCAGCAATTTCATTTCACAAACAACGCGAAAAATACCAGGCACATGAACAGCTCCCATGATAACAAAAACAAAAACACTGACAGAATAACGTGGCACGTTTCCGGTTTTATAAAAACTCTTACACTACCACCGACGACAGTGCAGATCGCTCTCGCGATCAAGATTAATTTTGTGATAATGAGAGATCATAACGGTCCGTAGCGATAGCTCTGTTGGTCTGCGTAGCTCTCGTGACCGTTCAGTTCATGGTTGGATAGGAGTGCGTTGCTGCGATCCTTGCGGTATGAAAAAGTGTGCCTGGGTCTGAGACAAGTAAACGAAAGAAGACGAACTACTAATCTTTGCTACCGTGTAACTGAAGTTAGTTGGTAACGCTTTTTTGTAAGAAAGTAATAAGCTTTTAGTAAAGCGAAGCGATTGGAACTCATCACAGAGCATTTTCTAGACAAACAAAAGTTGTTAAAGTTAAATAGCAGCTATATCCATGTAACAAAACAGGCGAAAAGAGCAAAATATGTTACGGCACTTGGAAAAAAATATTGCGCAATCCAGCATAATTTCGTATTTTTAGCGCATAATTGCGAAACCTTAGCGCATAATTTCAGAAAAAATCCCGCATAATTTCAGAAAAAATCCTGCATCAAACCACGGGCCCTGTTTTTACAAAGAAAGTGAATTTTATAATATTTCAAAGTGAAATTATTTTCTATTTCCAGCAAAGTCCATTGACTTTTGAAATCACACAGTGTAGTTATATAAATTTTGATATCGCCCCTTATAGTGTTTGGAGGTACCTACTGATTGCTTAGTGATTTTAAAACATTTAATTACTGATCTGAAAACCGAAAACGACTTCAGTGCTTGGAGTTTTTTGCTTGTTTTTATCTTGGTGTGCACACTTTAATGGCTTCCCAGGCACGTCCATGTTAAGGCTACTGTAAACCTTCGAGGCAATTTTTTTCTTTTTTTCTTTTTTCGGCTGACCTTAACGTTTGTGTCATAATCTAGCAACTCGTAAAAAGAAAAATACAAAGAAGTAGTGTTTTCATGCGTAAAAACGAGAATAATTATTCATTTCGTCGGAGCATTTACTAACTCAGCCGACTTTAATCCTTTAATCCTGTTTACATATGACACAGGCTCCCCACTGATTGCGCGCGAAAACATAATCCGGGACTCATTAGCATATTTACGCACGTTTCCTTCAAACATACTACAAGTGAACTACAACAACTCAACTTTCAATCTCACGAATTTCAACCATTAATACAATGTTTTGGAGTATTGTACATTTCTGATTCGTCTTGGTGGCTTTCGCGCTTGGCCATGTCTCTGCGTACTATTTAAGCGTATCCGCAAAATGCGTTCCGTCATGCTGAAGTAAATAGATTCGATATTTCCAAAGAAGCTAGATAATCAGATCGTTCTCGCTACTCGAGCTCGCGTTCCCTGAACATGATTTCCATGTGATATACATCGGGCCGCTATGACCGCTGCTGTCTTTTGTTTTCCTCCCTTTTTCCTCTTTGTTGGAGAGTTTTTAGTCTTCCTACTTTGATTTGCAGCGCTTGATTTGCGTCGGTTTGATTTTGGCTTTGCCACTCCATTATCCTGATAAGTCGAGGCTTAAAACGATAAACAATGCTCTTGAAATTCGAGATCGGAAGAGCTTTCCCGCGAACTTTCCTGGCCCAACGGGGCGCTTCGTTCTCATTGGTTATCAGTTGACATCTGCTTGACGTTTGTTTGCTGTCCACTTGAGAAGCCAGGAAAGTTTCTACGAGCCGTAACTCTTTAGTAGTTTTAGAGCAGATTACCAACATAAAACTGAATTATGCGCATAGAGGGAAAGGATGGATTCGTTTGAAACTTGGCCAATTGCTAGTTTAAACATTGATCTCTAAAACCGTGTGGGGCTTTAAAGAAATATTGCTTTGCTGCGATGCAAATGCGCCGTAAGTTAAGGAATGTAAGCAATTTTTACTCTTTCGACTTTAGCCTTTGATAAATCATAAACTAAGTAAAATATTGACAAATCCCCACACGGTTTGACAGCCCTATGAGTGCTGATGGACATGATGCAGTTTTTGGGCTGAAAGAAACGCGTTCACTATGCGCATAATTCAATTTTTTGGAGCGCGTCGGAAACTCATTGCGCGGCGCCTAGCGTAAAAGGTTTTAAAAGAGAAGAAATAAAAATAGCATATTTGGAAACTACTACTATTGAGCTTTAACATGGTATATAGTTTATATGTATAATTGTGTTTGCGCGCGCGAGGGATTTTTTTTAGCGAAGGGCACCTTCGAAGGTTTACAGTCGCCTTAAAAAACAATATATGGAGCTCGGCGAGATCACTTTTTTGCTAACAGGCACGTAGCTCAGACTTTAAACCTGTTAAGGCCGGGCTCAACAAATTTTGGTGATTTTTTTGAACTTTTTCAAGCCAGTTTCTGAGGCAGTTGCATTGAATTGAGTCCACATAAAATTAGTTGTTACATAGGGGTAAATTTTTGGTTACCATATTAATTTCAGCAATTTTTTTTGACAGCGGGCTTCACATAAAGGTGAAAATGCCTAGGTACGTGGCTCAACAAAGCCTAAAACAACAGCATTTGCCCGGGTTTTTGCTACCAATTGTAAAAACAAAAGTAATTCAACTTAAATGGAGGGCTTCCATTAAATGAAATGGTCTAAATTTCAAGCTTTCATTCACAGAAAATTTAGCTTTCTTTGTGAAGCAATGCCAAATATGGCGGACAGCGTCTCCCCACTAAAGAAAATGCCTGAATGGCCTTCATCTAAAAATCCATCCAAAAAAATTTTGACAGGGGGTCCATGGACTAGTCCACCAGGGGGTCCATGGACCTGGGGTCAGTGTTTTGTCATCAGTCGTTTCAGTCGACCGTGAAACAATAGAATAATTCAAATTTCTATTCTTTCACGGTATGACTGGGACGACTGATACGACTATAAAGAAACCAGCCTTAGGATCAGCAAGGAACAAACTTGGGCCAAAGTTCGGTCACAATCGCATCCCACGATATACAACAGTCAAAAACGCATGGGGTCATATCTGAATGAAAACACGCCAAACCAAACCTTCTTATGAAGATGGAGGTATACTATTCTTACCTTTACACGAGCGAAGCCGTCTCCATTTGCCAGAATTACGTGATCTTTGACTTTGGCTTCGAAACTGACCAACAACTCCTGTGAAGAAGTAAATCCTTCTCTCGTGTGCGGTAGGTCACGTGTCGTTACCACAGGGAGCCTGAAATTCAGGCAATTCAATGGTAAACCCGAGCTTTTACTCTTTTACACTTACATGTACGGCTTCGAAACAACTGCTTCGAACTGCTTGGGCTTCGAACCTGCTTCAGAATGAAAGAAAGTAGCAGCGTGAGCAAATCAATAGGCAATCAACAACAAGCACGGAGGACGCAGTTAGCCCTCACCCCACCGGTACCCCCTAGGGGAAACGTTTTGTGAGTCCGCACACACCAACAGTTGAACCAGCTGAACACTTGATGCAGATGGACGAAAATTCGACGAGTTTTGGAGGTAGGATCACAGATATTATAGATATCTGCATTTCGTCTGCAATACCACACTATTTTTATACCCATAGAACGCATTTGGAGTCTCTAATTTTGATCAAACGTGTTGTTCCCCGCGAGTTTAAAACTTGTTCTGCATTTTTTGTGACCGCATTTTTTCACGTGTTGCGATAGAATGATTTCAAGTTTCCGCAATTCTTTTTCCTAGCAACTGCTTTACTCCCCCTAAAAGTGAAGAGTCGGTATTTCAAGTTATGATTTTCGTCGTGAATTAACCGAAAGCTAACTTTTTATCTCGTGGATATGCTAAAAACAAGGTTTCATTTCTGTCTCTGTATGGCATTTTGAACTCCTTTCTTCCCTGGTCTAGCTAGTCAATCGATAAAAATCGATACCGATTTACCAATCGATAAATCGTTACCAATCGTTAAAGTCTGATTGATTTTTATTGATTGGATTAAAAAATCGTTTAAATCGATCACACTTTAAGAAAAGATATCAATGTTTATCGATTTATTACAATTCAACATAATTAAAACCGGCAAGCACAAGATAATTAGCCAATTAACACTTATTGGATGAGGCTGAGCATGATAGTGAGATTTGGCAATGCCGAGGTTTGTGTTATCTGCCGAAGCAAAGTATCATTATGGTCTAAAATCGAAATCATATTCGTAGCACATTTCGGCCTGGAGGTCTACGATTGTTAACTTAAATACACACGGACTATGCTGCCCTTGAAGACTTTTTGTGTCAATAGTGACTGAATCAAACCCTTTGTCAAATAGATTTTTACTTTTTTAAAGTTTGTGAAACCTAAATGCCCTTTGGCATATTACTCTTAAAACATTCCCTATTATACTATATTAACCTATCACATTTTCCTCATTCTTAAAGGGGCTATTGCACGCACAGGCCACTTCTCTGCCCGGAGTAAATAATCGAGGAAATCAGTCAATTAATATCGATTGATATTAGCAATCGATGATTAATCGATAGTCACATGTTGATATATCTTAAGGTAATAGGGAAGGGTCATGGTCAAAATTTCAATTCTCCCCAGAATCACAGATTTTGATGCTGGTGATACTATTTATCACATAGGGTAGTTTAAAACTTTGAAATTTCACGAATTCCTACAAAAAACGAGAGAGAAATGCAATGTATTTCTCGCCAAATATTGTAATGTTATACCTTGTTTGTATTCTGAGAATGAATCTGGAAGTGTAACCCTTTGTCGAATAGATTTTTACGTTTTTTAAGTTTGTGAAATCTAAATGCCCTTTGGCATTCTTAAAACATTCCCTTTTATACTATATTAACCTATCACATTTTCCTCATTCTTAAAGGGGCTATTGTACGCATACAGGCCACTCCTCTCCCTGGAGTAAATAATCGAGAAAATCAGTCAATTAATATCGATTGATAGTTGCAATCGATGATTAATCCATAGTCACATGTTGATATATCTTAAGGTACTAGGAAGGGTCATGGTCAAAATTTCAATTTTCCACAGAATCACACAATTTGATGCTGGTGATACTATTTATCACATAGGGTAGTTTAAAACTTTGAAATTTCACTAATTCCTACAAAAATCGAGAGAGAAGTGCAATGTATTTCGCACCAAATATTGTAATGTTATACCTTTTTTGTATTCTGAGAATGAATCTGGTACGGTTGTAGTGACTCTAGACCTACTGTTAGTCATTAACTGGCCACAGAATTTGGCTTTTATATGCGAGAAAGTACTTTATTTTTGTTCTTAGATGTTTTAATCATTTGTAGACACAAAATAATTCCTTGAGCTTGCTTTTTTCCTCGCCTTGTGTTAAAAACATTGAAATATTAGGTTGCTGTGTTGGTCAAGCTGGTTCGCATTTCATTTCATGATTATAACCATCCGTTGCCAAATGGCAAGGGGTATACCCCTTGCCAATTGGCGACGGATGGTCAAAATTTGCCAGTTGGTGAAAATTGTGGGGGAGGGGTGGTCTTTAATAATCATGAACTGCACAATGCAACTGCAAGTATCATAGGACTTGAGATTGGAGGTATACCCTTGCCAATTGGCAACGGATGGTCAAAATTTGCCAGTTGGTGAAAATTGAGGGGGAGGGGTGGTCTATGATAATCATGAACTGCACTATACAACTGCAAGTATCATGGGACTTGAGATTGGAGGTATACCTCCAAGTGTAATGGTACTTACAGTTGTATAGTGCAGTTCATGATTATCATAGACCACCCCTCCTCCTCAGTTTTCATCCATATCATTACTCTTATTTAAAGCACATACCATGGTGTTGTTGGAGGCTGTGCACTTGTCAAGGTTCTCTAGGTGATTTAGTGCAGTTGTTACGGTTAGCAACGTAGACTGAATGTCACCAACAGAACTTCCAATTCGCTCCATAGTCTGAAAAAGATCAAATTTGATTGGTTAATTCTAAATGCTACGGCCAAGCCCTTCAAAGGCTCATGCCTTAGACCCAAATTCAGCCTGTAAATCAAGAACACGCACAGCGCAAAAAGGCGTGTGTTCGGGCCCGCATACGATAGAAAACGGGTCGTAATACATCACGTATTCAGGGATTTTCGGCCGTTTTCAAGTCGTACAACATGACGTATGCGGGGCGTTTGCGACTTGAATTCGCTCCGTTTGTCCATTTTGAAGCCTGCATACGGGACGAAAACGCAACGTTCGACAACAGAATACGCCAGCACACCCTTCATTTTCAAGTGTTTGTCGGGCCGAATACGTGGAGTACGCCAAGTTCGACGCTCCTTATACTCCAGTACACCCTTCGTTTTCAAGTGTTTATCGGGCGGAATAGGCCGCCGTTTCTTATTAATTTGCCGTGCCTTTTTATCACGATACTCGACGTGTGCTCGCGACGAAAACCACTCTAAGGTGGCATGTTCTAACTATTCAGCCGCTTACGTCATCTATGAGAACCTTAAATGGCAGCATTATCACAACATGATTTAACACAAGCTTTTTTTAATGTCTATGCACACTTATGAACATATAATATCTACAAATACCTATTTACAGAATGATAAAATGCAACACCAATGAAATTATAATACATTTTTTCACACTAGTACCACGAGTTCCAACAAATGTAAATTCAAGTTATTTTAAAATTGGCCAGCACATAGTATTGGCAATAGTGATGTTTTCTTCTGTCATACTCTCTAAAATGGCTGAAAAAAACATGTCGTAAAAATATGAAAATTATGGACACTGAGGGAAATATTTAAAGATGAAATTCATCCTCGTCTTCACTATCAAATGGCCGATTATCGACCCTGCGCCTTTTTGGGCGACTTGGCTGCTCGTCCTCATTTTCCTTGTCACTATCATCCAGTTGCTCAGCCTGTTCCAGTGATCTAAAGGCCCATGGAACTCGTTGTTGGGGGTAGCCCCTCAGGGAAAACACGTCTGATTCAACTCGCTGAACTTTAGCTCTCCCCGATAAACTTCTGTCGATTCGTTGCTGAATTCTGAGGATACTTATCTTGATGTATCAAGTTTAATTGATAAATTATCAAAAAAGTAAAACAAACAAAAATATATTAGCTTTACAAAAATAATGCTAAAGTAGCCATACTTCCTTTTTCTTTTCTTTGCTTTGCTTTGTAATTTTTGTAATTCATTGTCCTATATTTAACCCTCTGCCCGCCTCGTTAGCTAAGCTATTTGCGGGCACTGGCTATTTGTTTTTGTTATATGTACAAAATAGAATAATAAAACCTGAAAACCTGGATAAAGCCCCAGCCCTTGCCAGTGTCTTCTTCCGAGTGACCTGCCACCATCTTGAAAATTACCCAGAAGACCCTGGGAACCAGGTTGTGCGCTTGTCTCTCCCGCACTGCCTCTCCTCAACCGCTTGTCTCTCCCGTACTTTTCTCATTTTAAATTTATCGTTTTCTTTTACAAGAGTCCCGGCCACAAACAACTGCAAAACTGGGCGTAACTACATGCAAGGCGGCGGCACACCCTTGATCAAACATCACAGAATCTAGTCTCGCTAAAATGTTTGAAACATTTTAATCTTAGTTCCTTTTAATTGGAAAGTCACATTTTATTTCAAATACCAAAATAATTATTGCTCTAAAGTGAAACAATATCGAAAGCCGGAAAAAGAAAAGTTCCCCTTCCTTGTGTGAGAAGAATGCGTGACAGAAAGCGTTAATTGACTTTGTATTGTTCATTGAGCCGGTTGACTGCACTTTATCTCCAGCTAGCTACGGAGAAATCAGAGAAATAGCTAAATCGTTTGAACAGAATCTTTATGAACTTCAGAAATTACTCCTACAGAGTTCGATTTTACAAACAAGTTTTTATTGCGACAATCAAAGCTGTAGAACTGGTAGAAGAGTAAGCAGCGAGCGTGGGAAAAACACGCCATCTGGAGGATTTTGTTTGCCGAGAAAACTTCTTCATGTCGGCAGCAAGAAAGGAAAAGTATGAATACACGAATTTTAAACCGAAGTTTATCTCCACGGTGTTTCTAATCAATGGTAAGCTTGAAAAATTGGTATATGTCTGGCTTATTTGCTTATGTTTTCGGGTAAAGAGTGAGATTTCTCAGGATATTTCTCGATTCTTAGGAGATTGTTTACAGTTCCGCAAGAAAATTGGCTTAATTAGGGTAAATTGAGTGTACTCGTTCTCATCTCAAATATGTTTTCCAAGAATATTTTTATACCCGGGCTAAATATATCTTAAGTACTTGTTAAATTTCAAGTTTCAATAAATTCTGAATAATACCGCCTGCATTTTTCATTGTTTCAAAATAAAGTGAAATTTTAGATTTTCAAAATGTGAAATTTCGGCGTTCTTTGGGTGCTCGCTAAGAACTTAAAATGTTAGCTATAATTAAACAAATGGATGCATTCAAATCTTTGATACCTCTAAAATGAGATTATGATGCAAATAAATGCAAGTTTTATTTTGCGCCTTTGCGCGAGCTCCGTTATTTAAGGAGGAGTAAAAAGGGGAAAAGTGTTAACTGTGAATCCTTGGAATGGGCGAGGATGCGTTACTGCGCAGGAATCCTGCACTTGCACTCGGATATAGACTACGATATAAAATACGCTTTTTTCACAAACAAGGTCACAAATCTGTTGCATTCTCGCGCAAAGAATAAAAGGGATTAGGAACCCAAAGCACAATCAATCAGTGTGTATATACGTAAAAGTGGTCTGTATACTTCCTCACATTTTGGTGCCTCGTAACGGCTCTGTCATGTGAACATGTTTGCGTAAACATACGATTAGAAACGAAAATATAAGTATGTTGTAAAAAAAACCTAAAAATCGTATTGCGTGTATGGCCCCGGAACGGGCCGTTGCAAACTCGAACACGTCGGTAGTATTTTGTACGAGGTGTGGTACGGGAATTTTCGACACGAACATCCTTGAACACGTGACGTGGCGTGCGCAATTTGAATACGCCAGAAATACGTGGCGTTGGGAATGCATTTTCAAGTCTTGAATATCCTCGAAAATGGCCTATTTTGTGCTGTGACGATAGGTGGATTTGTATCACTCTCATTTCACCCATTTCTTGATCACAATCGTTAAACATACCAAAGTGTTGTTGGGACTCCTGTGCTTTTCAAGGGAATCCAGACGGCTAACAACGCTTTGCAGTGCTAATTCCATTGTGCCAACAGAACCTTGGATTCGCTCCACTACCTAGAAATTGAGAAAAAGAGCTATGTTCGATAAGTTGATATAAAAAGAAAGTAAATGTTTCAAAAGAACACAAACATGTCTCCGTTTATCAATTATGTACTATTCAGTGTTTTTTTTTTACCACAAGAGTTTGATCCATTGATGACTGTAACGCCAGTGGCTGTCGCTAAAGGGAATCACACTCGTTCTTTTTTTGTCGGACTTCCTGGCTGAGATTTTGGAACGACGTAGCTTCCGTTGGAGGCGCCTCTGCGGGTGTCGAAGTAATTGCCCCTCCAGCTCTTTTCTCTCGGTTTCTTTCCATTCTTCTTCTTTTGCATGCTGCGCCCTCAAGAACTGTTCGTAATGCTCTTCGGTAGCAGCGTTTGAATGCGACGAGCTCTTACAGACTTGCGTTCACCAACCTCGTCGTGTTCTCGTAGCTTCCCAATTGTCCACTACTTCTGCGTCAAACCATGGACGTCCAAACTTTACTTTCACGGCATCGCCAGGATTTAAAGGTGGATAACGCTTGCCCTCTCCTTCTACGGTGCCACAGTGCTTAATTTCTTTTCTCTTCGGCCAGTGAGAATAGTATCTTTCTTGGGCCTTATTTTGCTAATTGCTTTAGTTTGCTACAAAGAACCCATCCCATCAACGAATGTAGAACCCAACAATAAAGTTATCCTACAAGGAATTTAGAACCGAACAATGAAATCATCCCTACAAAGAATTTAGAACCGAACAATGAAATCATCCCGACAAAGAATTTAGAGCCGAACAATGAAATCATCCCTACAAAGAATTTAGAACCGAACAATGAAATCATCCCGACTTTATTGTTCTATTCGAGTATTTAAGAGAACGAAACATTTTGCTGGTCACTCGGTAATCCTATCTTTTCCTAAGATACTCGAACTTACTAACAAATCTGCAGCCATGTCAATTAATGATAAAGTTGAAGTAATTTAGAAAACGCACTGTGAATAGCATGACTATATCCACTGTACTTGTGTTCTTACGATTACGCAAAGGAGTACGTGCGCTTACAATGTGCTGTTCACTTTTCACGCTGATTTGCTGTGGTAAATAATGAGTCGATACCACTCTGCTCGCATCAGTTTGCGCGCGCAGCTCAACAACAGAGGAAAACTGTTCGAAAGCGCTATTTGCAACGAAAAAAATCATTGGGGATTCCTTCACTCGCTTGCAGCTGTTAGGCATTCAGCTACAGAACCTCCCCGCGTGCACATGATGAGTTTTAGATAAATCTTTGATCATTTCAAAATATATTTATTTTTCCCTCATTCAATAATCGATATATTCATGTCTAATGCGACACAATATTACAAGGTACGTTTCATTATATTCTTTAAAATTCGCTATGTTTACTTCTTAAGGCACTAATAATAATTGGCATGATTCTATTGGCTGCAAAGGGTAATTTATAAAAAAGAACCATGCGATTTAAATCTATTAAAATATTATCAGGGTGCTGGAGCCACTAAATCCTCTGTTCCTGGACGACAAAACTGGCGGATCTCCCGGAAAGGTACCTTTTACGTTCTTCAGAAAGGCCCGTGGTACCACAACCTGCGGAAGGGTACGCGGAGGTAAAACTGCACGATCTTTAAGAAGCACAACAGTCTGCTCCTCGGAATGTAGGAATTCCTTACAAAATACACCCGGCTGCGTGCGCGAAAATCTAAAGGGATGAAACTTCTTTATTTGTGGAATTTTTCGAAAATACGGCTCTAAAAATGAAATCCAGTCAAAGACAGGAACGACAACTCTCCCGTCGTGTGTACCGACTAACTGTGCCTTGTTGACACCAATACTACTAGATCCGTCGACAACATGTGCTAAGTCATACAGAGACGAAACGAAAGTAGCTTTGTATGCCTTCTTTACCATTCCGAAACAACGGTCTGGCGAGAACCTAGTGTGATTAGAATTGAGTAAGTAACATTATAGTGCAATCCATGTAAAATACGCCAAGCAAAATACATCATAAAATAATTATTCTTGCCTTGGCCAGAACAGTTGTCCGCATTAAAATACGCATTACTCTCCCCAAGTCCATAATGTTCCAAATAGTAGTGCACGTAACTGATTGTTGTGTTCGCGCCTTTCCCAGTGTCTACTGCCTCATCAACGAGAAAGTTCACCTGTGGCTGCTTCGCTTCGTTCATCACCCAAATATGCTGCACTTTCTTGGAGTTTTAAAGTATATGGGGCCGGGCTACATTGGGTTGCACGGAATATGCACTCCTTGCGCATAATCAAATGAGTAATGCATAGGTCCCGGCCACGTGCATATGCCACCCCTCTCTGGCGGGTCTGTTAACCCATTTATTGCGTCCGATGCCTTCTGCTTTGCATCACGGTAGTTCTCTCTTTCTGTCTGAGCTGAGTCCAAGTGGGCTCGCTGTCATTTGCAGTTTGTTTGTGTTTTGCTGGCAGGTTTGGCAGAGATCCGTTCTTGGCTTTGCAATGACTACGTTCGGGTAAAACTGCGTCCAGAGATCGGCAAACTTCGGATAACTGACGGCGCGTTTACTGGAAGCCTCACATACTTTCTGATAGTCTTTCCAAACAGAGCTTTTACTTTCGCACGATGACAGCAGCTTAATATCGTCACTTTTGTACCCTGGGATGCGGCCAGGCAGTACAATCGCGTTTTCCTCCACAAAGTTTTCAATAAAAGACTTCACGTCCTCCACTGTAGTTTGCGATAGTGTATTCCAGGGTAAGCGTCTCTCGTTTCCATGCTGACGAGGACGAATGCCGTTCACCTCGTAATGTTCGCGTAAACGTTAGAATCTTGAGTAGCTAATTCCATAAAGATGGAGAAACATTTCCCGGCAGATTGGTTTTGACTGAAACATGAAGTTGCAACGTGAGCTTCTTGGCCGTTTCTCACCAACTACTTCTTGTGGAGTAAACACTTGGATACTGCCAAGGATCACCAGATCCAGTTCCGTTCTAGAGAGTTCGAAAGCATTTTGGAGATTGAACTCAATGGCTTTTTCTGAAAACTGCAAGTAACATGGTTTCCCGCCAGGCCCGGAACAGCATGTTTTTCGCAAAAAAAGCTTCAGCTTTTTAAAGTTATCACTGTTTTCTATTTCGTTGTTGTTATCCATAGTTTGATCTGATCCAGAAATAATGAGCAGGGGTAGTTTTGCACGACGCTAACAGTAGCTTGGTGCATTTCCGTTACCATGTCAACGAGCTCAAGTCTACAGCCATTGGTTATTTTTTACGCGTCGACATGAAAATATGTAAATAGATCGTACGCGCGACTCACTCATCTTCTATAATTGATCGTTTAGTTTCGCTATGGCAATCTTGAAATTATCTCATTTGACGAAAGACAAATAACAATGTTGTGATGATCTGTTCGAACAAGGAAGACCTCCCTCAGTATACCCAACTGTAAGTATAAATTGATAAGCATCTCTCGCTTCGAACATTTCTGTCATTCCCTTGCCTAGGCTTTCGTAAAGGCGCTGGTAGTTTTGAAAACTTCACACGTCACACTCGCTTCTCATAGCTTTGGTGCTCAATTAAACTGGCTTCCACCGCTTTTTAATTTGGCTTCTAGACTTTTTGCTCGCTTCGTTCGGATGTTTCATGGAACAATCACTTCAATAACTTCAAGTTCATGCGGATCAGTCATTTTCGACGCGTTTTTATTTTGCCGCCACGATCTTAATTTACGCACGGGACTTCGTATGGTATCTTACAGCTGTTTTTATCATGTAGTTATTTATGCCGATTCTTTGCCCTGCCTTTGGTCATTTTCTTTAGGTATCGTTTATAGATTTTTGGAATTCGTTTAAACGTTTTTGAAAATCGTTTATACGTTTTGCAGAGTCGTTTATACGTTTTGCAAAGTCGTTTATACGTTTTGCAAAGTCGTTTACTGATCGTTTATTTTTGCCATATAAACGGAAAGTCGTTATTATACGTTTTCCCAAAGAGGGTCACATATTCCATGGACCTTCAGAGAAAAGTAGCTTATGCATTGTTAAAAGACCTATTTCATGGTTGACCGTTGTGCTAAAAAGAATTGCAACTTTACCTTTTAGTCATGCAATGGTTGACCATTGGAAAACACTTTTAAATTATCCAAAATGTCAGTATTATTAATATTCTTAAAATATATAAAAACTACAACACATTACAAAACGAACAGCACAAAATAGTTAACCGTTCGGTTGATCGTCGTAGTACGTGACTTAACAATGCATGACTCCAACAAAACAAGCCCATTTTCACGGACATAAAACTGCATGAATAAGTTTGGAAAGGCATTTCTGTGTTATCACATTCAAAAATAATGAAAATGACAAGAATAATTCCACTTCATACGTCTAAAACGTTCCCTCACATAACAGATAAATTTACTCTTCTTTATCGCTAGTTAAAATGGGCACGTCCCTTTATAGTACATGTGGGCCGCCCGGCATGAGTTTTTGGTGCAAAAAAAGGTTCTGTCATAACTACACTACTAAGTGCATTAACTATGAAATTCCTTTGAAAAAATTGAGCAAAAGTAATAATTTACAACCTAAGATACAGGCAACACAAAAACATGGCTTGATAAAGTGCATCCTTTCATAGTGTTTTTGAAAGAAGCAAACTAACCTTTAAATTTGCTAATCTCCTTTAAAATACCCAAACACTGGTCTTTGCCTCTGTACTGTATGGGGACTGCATTCTAAGCAGTGACAATTCATCTTTAAAAATACCAGTTAAATTAGAAAGTGCAGGGAAATGGTTTTTCATCGGCCTAGAATTAAGGAATGCTTAGCGTTCACTAACTCCAAGGAAAATTACTTGCAGCCTTGTGCAGTCACATGATTATACAATTACATCAAAACTTATTGATCAGTTACTGCAGATAATAACAAATGATAGGCCCTTTATAGGAGGTCTAGTCAATGCGTGTAGTCTACTGCAATTCGTTTTTAATACCTAAAATTTACATAGAAAAACGAATTTTCACCATTTTTAGTTTTAAGCTATAAGTAGCAGAAGGAACAATGTGCATTAGAAGAAACTAATTCAAACTCTAATATTTATTAATTACATCCAACAGACCTGTTAATAAAAATCTTAAATGGTGTAAGCTTGTATACAAGTACCATAACGGGCATGGTTGTTATAGGTGCAGGGGCGTTGGCTGTGGTGGCTAAATATACTCGAAACGTGCGAGCTGAGACAGCATCCTTCACAGCCATAGCCCTCCATTCCTAGCACTTTAATTCTTTAATTCTCCTCTTTAATCTCATTGACAATTGAGTTTAAAGGCACTTGTTAGAGTAGTTACGAATTACCACTCTCTCCCTCTGAGTAGTGTTCTTGCCCTTCGTAGCACCTAAACGGCGACCTATACAAAACTGTTAGAATTTCTGTTCACGAAATGAAACTGATAAACGTTTTTTCATTAAAAAACAGTAATTGAAATTTGATATGAATTTCGTTTTCCTATTTCTGCAAAAAAAAAAATAAAAGACAAATTTAGATTTGAAAAATCCAATTTGAATTTCGGAAAAAATATCAAAGTCAACAATATAAAGTCAAAGTTGAAATTCCGTTTTCAAAAATTATTATGGAAACATTAAACGAAAAATGGTGAAAATCCGATTTTCGATGTAAATTTCATGTATTAATAACGAATTGCAGTAGACTACACGCATTCTAGTCCCCCTCCCCAAAAAACATGAGAATATATAGGGGAATGAGGATTTATTCATGGTAAAAACCAGCAGGAAACACTAGATCTTTGACTGCTAGGAAGGACAGATTTCACATGAACAACAATTACTCCTGGCAACACAAAAACCTTGCACAAGGTTTCAATCTCTATTGAGCCAATAATATAATCTTGAAGAATATCTCTAAGATACAAAGGTAAACTTCATGATACATACAAACTTACCATATGTTTGGGATATCTTAATGAAGGTTGCTGTAGCAACCTTTGTTTCTAATGCCCATCATCAAGAACCAAATTGAAACCCTACAGTACAACATTAATGTATGCAGCCCTTTTTCAAAAGCTCTCCATGAATAGGATCAACTGTCTTGCTTCTTTTCTGGGATGACTCATCAGTGCTGTCAGAATCTTTTTAAGTGGCTGTTATTAAAAAAAGTAGCCTGCCCAGTTTGGCTAATTTCAGTGGCTATTAAGTGCTTTTGTCTGGGATCCAATAAAAAGTAGCCGGCAGTGACACAAAATAGCTTTTAAAAGAAGCTGACGGAGCTCCTGTGGTCACCAGCTTGTTCTGACAGCACTCTCATCTCGACTGATTTTCTTATAGAGTGCGTGTCATGTTTATATGTAAAAAAAATCAGGTAGGCTGTAGCATGGTTCCCTTGGTCATATAAACGCAGAACACGATTTATAAGAACAGCATTCTTCGAATGAGCGATCCCAGAAAACAGGCCCGAAAAAGTCTATCCCGCTTGCGAGCATGGCTTCGTCCCATGCCCTAATTTTCAATATACTGTGTCATTATCAACCTTGCTCTGCTTGAAGAATTTTCACAATTGGAGCAATGCCAGATTTGATAAAAATGATGTTTGTGTTGTCCACCGGCCTAGTCGACTTACCCTGGTAAAAAATAAATGTCGTCATCAACTGGCATCGAGGGCAATTCCTGCAGTCTCTAAATGACAACATCCGAATTTTTTAACACCTTGTCTGTTACGTCTTGAAACTGGGATTGCTGTTCATGGGTTTGGGTCTGTAGGCACTTTGGTTTCCCTGTGGTGAGAACCTCGGGTAGAATGGGGTTGGTAGTGATACTGGGATAAGTAGGGGCTTTGGGCACCCTGTGGTGAATAAGAATGGTTAATTTTTCTTTTAAAAGAATGGCATCTTCGGCAAGACCTTGTTTGGGGTGATGGCTTTTTCTGTACATTTTCTTCCATGTTTTCCAATAATTGGTGTTTGAAAAATTTAGTATTTTCCTTTGCTTTCCCTCGCTCTATCTTATTCTTGTTTGCTTCCAGGGTTCTTCTCTGTTGTCTTCTGTTTTCTGTATTTGTAGTTTGATATGGCAAGCCAAGCATGACAAAAGTGTGGTGAAAAAAGTATTATTGGACGAGGTTGAAAGTTTATAAGGCGTGGTTTTATTATTGCATGATGGGTTTCACTTGTGTATGTCAGAGGAAGTTTAGATGGGGAAGGTGGAATCTGGTACGCTGGCCTTCTTCCCGTGCTTTCAAGACGTCTCACAAGTGTTCCGCCTCTTGCCGGTGAAGACTTAGTCGAATTTTCAATTACTTCCGACAACTTGTGTAATATAAACGTAACAAGACTCTCACAAGTGAGGTTTGCTGAAAGGTTGGCATATATAGTAATGGGATTTTCAGCATTTTGTTCTGCATGTTGAATGGCCATCACAATGTTTACTTGTTTTCAAGTCTTCTTTCGCACATTTCTAAGGAAATAACATCGTTTGACTGATACGATGAGCTTATTTGCTCAACAGTTTTGCCGATGTCTTCGACATCTTGCGAATCGAAATCTTGAATGAGCCGCCATTTTCATTCGGTAAAAAGCAAATCAGCTGAGCGGTTGGTTCACGGACTCGGATTTGTACTATAAATCGATACTAAATCGATAGTTTCGTCCACTATTTTTTTTTTTTCGTACGGTAAAAATAAATGTCATCTCGTCCGCCACTTTTTCTGTTTACTAGGCGTGTTGCCGAGGGCATGGAACGGTACTGGAATCGCCATCCTCAGCTCGAGGCACCACTTGGCTATGAAAGCTCTGCGACAGCGCACATCGCGGAGCCTGCTTGGATACATGCGCCAGTTAGTACACTATTTGTAGGTTTTATACTATTTGTAGGTTTACTGGTTTACTTTTAGCTGGTTTGTTTGCTTCTAGCATCAATTGACTGCGTCTTGCGCTTTTTTGGCGACAGTTCTTTCTCTTGGCTCCCTGCTTTCTTTCGCAACTGCCGTCTCCTTTCTCTTTCTTTTCCCATGTTGTTGCGATTCTTCGGCTGCTCCTTCATGAGGCTGTGAAAATTCTAAACCTCCCAAATCACTCAGGTGGTCTTTTTGGTATTTTTCTTTCTTCAATCCAGTCGCGTATGGTCTGACTTCCTTATTGCGCAAAGTGGTCCAAGCCATTTTGTTCAGCAGATAAACTAATGAAAACTAGTTAGTTTTGTTACACAACGGGCATGGAAGGTCAAATGTCAGAGGTCTCTTTTAATTAGTGTGTGACTCAAGATTGATAATTCAACGGTTTGAAAATGGGCGCCAAAATTCGTGCAGTGAAATACTGTTGTTCAAAGGTCATCGAAACATTTACGTTTTGCAGATTAGAGCGAGTGGTTAACAATGTGCGCATTGTTATCCATCTTGAATAATATTCGGTTTACCTTTGGGAGAGAAATTGCGTTGGACGTTAATGAAACGTTTTAGTATAGGTAATCATACGGGATGACGTTCAATTTGGGATTAATTGCACGAGTGAGTTTTTCAAAAAGTATCGAAATTGCACGAGCCCGTTAGGGCGAGTGCAATTTGAGCTTTTTGAAAAACTCACGAGTGTAATTAATCCCAAATTGAACGAGAAAAGTCGTATGATTACTTATTAATAATATGCATGAAAAACAATCAAAAACACTATGAAGTGAACACCGGAAATGACGCGCGCACTTGTCATGTGATGAATAATGTATTCTGTCAACAACCCATAATAATACATGCATCGGTTGGTTTTACAAATCAACCACAAATTCCGATTTACAGAGATTTAAACTTCACTAAATTGTGTCTAAATAAGTGTAAAAGACATGGAATTGTCCAAAAGTCTACTCTGAATCGCTGTCAAAGATTGCATAGCGGCGTTTTTTGAGCTGAACCGTCGGCGACGAACTGTTTTGGAGGTTGAAAGTGACCGTGCAGTTATGGAAGCTGTTGACCAAGTTTTGCGCCTGGGAATTCATCCGAGAATCACCCAAATACTGCCTAGGCTCAGGCTGAGTGACTTGGGGGTTTCTTAGGGCCACTGCTGGGTTATTCCGCTTGGAAATGGCCAAGGATAAAGCCCGCTGGTCTTGTTCGTCGGCTTCATCATAATCGTCGAGTGACTGAAGGCTTCGATGCCCGGTCACCTTGGCTATTTCTGATCGCTCAAGGTTGGCTTTCTTCATTTTGCCAACAACGGTCTTCCTTGCACTATGGTTGGTGAATCGTTTGTCACTAGACTCGAGAGTTGTACCAGCAACAATGCCTTTCATCATGGTGTTAATCTTGTTTACTCCCATTGGTTGACGTTTTGTACCATATAGGATCCTCTGCTCGACGATTCGCATTAACTGACAGATAAAATGCCCCATTTTGCTGCAGTGCTAGTGGTCGACGGCGTACATATTCTTGAAATATACGGACAGGGCATCTGGGACCACCAGTCTCAAGCATTCGGGGCTGAAAGTCCCTTGTTTTCGCTGACAGTCCACCGGGCCTTGTCTTGGTTGGGCCCTCTGCGTATTCCACAAACTGCACACCATCTTCACCTGTTGTTACGCGAAAATCTTCAAGCTTCATGTCGTGGTGTTCCTGTCTTCCTCGAAGACCGAAGTGCTGAGTAAGTAACCACCATAGGGTCTGGATTAGTGTTTTCGGGGTTTCGTCGCCTAGTTTTTTGTGCTCCCAAAGCTCTTCCTCTTCACTGTTTGTCACTTGTCGTGCCTTGTTAGGACGCTTGCCGCGACCTGCAAGTCGCAGCTGTTTTGCTTTCCCTTCCAACACTTGCTTGGATGAAGCGAATTCACGATCTCTTATAATGCTGAACTTGTAATCTTGGTCTTTTAAGTGCCTGTCCAAGGCCGCCAGCATCACTTTTAGGCTCTCTGGCTCATAATCTTCTCCAGCTTTTGTTTTTATTTCGGCGTAAAATTTCTCGAGCAATTTGTTTAGCCCCTCGGGCTCGTATTTGTGAATTTCCGAAGAAATATCCTGTTAAGTACACCATTTCTTCCAAACATTGAACCAAAATGTTGTGCTTTGCACAGTGTTTTTGTTTTTTGCCGCGTTTTTAAGCTCTTCAATAGTTTTTTCAGTCGCGAGAGAAAATCTACTCTGAACGCCGGCCATTTTCCCTCGCAACTTCAAGATTTGCCGCTTCTAGAAAGTCGAAATATGATTGGTTGACAATATTTTCTTTTGTTTATTATCCAATCAGAACTAGGTATTTTAAGCTAATTTGCATTTTGTTACCTTTTTTCTGCACTTTGTTACCTTTTTTCTGCACTCTGTTACCTAAAAATTGCACTGCTCTTAGCCAATTAGAGTAAAGGATTTTTTTCATGTATATTATTAGTGCCGTTAGATAATACTGTATTATTGAGGCGAGTATTTCATCGTTTTATCTAGTTTTGTTAACGTCAATGGAGAACGTTTGTTAAAGAAAACAAGTACGTTTGCTAATTAGTTAAGCAAACTTTGTGAAAACCAATTAATAAAGTTTCTCTTAAACATTGTTTACCTTTCTTAGCAGTAAACATAATTATACTTATTACGAGCTACCATCTCCTTTCGTATCTGATTATAAACTGTCGAAACGACACGCTAGAGCACAGAGACGATTATGGCGGGGAAAAGAGCTCAAAAGCGATCGTGCAGAAGGACAAAATTGGTTAAAGTGGGTTAAAATGAGGAAGACGTATTTGTGCCTATAAAGGTTCATCTGTTTGCTAAATGCGATGATGAAGAATTCAGGCCGACGGAAAGTGAAGATAATTGTACTGAAAAATCTGTAAATAATAGTGCTAGCGATTCTCTACAGGAATTTGAAGATGACGGCACGCTCAGCGAAGAAAGGGATGTTTATACAGAATTGCTTCTTGAAAACCTTGAATTACTGCGGTTTTCATAATTCTGCGAACTCTCGCTAACGATTTCCAACCGTCAAACCGCCTTCTGGCTTCCGTCAATCAAACTCCCGAGTCTTTTCGTCGTTACTCTGTGCTTTTTGATTGGCCAGCACGTAACGTTGCTGTCGCGACAGGAAACCATTTTAGCACTGCTTAGGCGCTGGCCAATCAAAAAGCACAAGGAGCAACGACGAAAAGACTCGGGAGTTTGATTGACGGAAGCCAGAAGGCGGTTTTACGGTTGGAAATCAATAGCGAGAGTTCGCAGAATTACGAAAACCGCAGTAAATGATGTGTCGTTGGATAAAACTTGTGTTCAACACGTCTGCTAACAAATGAAACAATAGAAAACTGCCAAGAAGAAGAATTCACGAAAAGTAACGAGTTTCTGGAGTTGTGTGTATCTGAGCCAACTGTAATAAGTGAGTTCATCTTTGCTGAGCCGGATGCCTCGAATGAAAATGGAGATCCCCCTGATATCGATCAAGAGCCACTTTACCCAACCATCACGCTGGGGGCCACTATGGTTTTACTAGCTTTGTTTGCAGTCAATAATGATTTATCCGAGAGGTTATTTGTGCTCTACAGAGGTTGTTATAGTCTAGAGGAATTGACGTCTTAGTTGGGACTACATACACATCTTCAATTACCTTGATGGCGATGGGTCTTGCAATGTCATATTTTCACAAACACCTGGTTGTTTTAATGGCCAATTGCTTTGCAAGTGGCTGTAACACTCTTTTAGAGAAAGGTCATCGTTATATACTTAAGATTACTGAGAACCTTCGCGCACGTGATCGAAAAAAAAATCATACACGTCCTTAGTTTAACCAAAACATATCAGCCTATATTTCGTTGGAAAGCTTATAGAATGGACTAGCGAACTATGGCAAAAAGAAAACTTTTCATAATTAGAAATTTTTTGAAGGAAGGTGTTTCTCAAAAACTGCTTCCGAGGGAAACAGCGAGTTTTGTTTTCCCGAGAATCTCGATGTTTCCCGAGACAACATCGAGATTCGAGGGAAAAAAACTCGCTATTTCCTGAGGGTTCAGCCATTGAGTGTTTTATTATATTATAGCAAAAAGAAAACAAAACAACAAACAACTTTCCCGCCAAAATTTGAATTTTGAAATTTTGAATTGTAGCCCGCGCTACATTGAGTTTGTACTTTCCCACGTGACGATGATAGAACCAATCAGACCGCGCGCTCTGATCGAAAAAACACGAGCTATATAATAAAGGCATTTGCTTTCAGGGCAAGTGCTGTCATTATTTTGGCACTGTTTCAATTAGATCTTGCTAATCTCTGGCTCAAATGGCTGATCTGCATTTTCATCTGTGCTGAGGAGATCTTAGTGTTTCCACCTGGGAAAAATAAAATTGAATTTAGTTAACAATAAATATTGATTGTAAAGTGATTTGTCATAGAAGTTTATCCTAAATGGATTGAAGTGTTGGGGGAATATCCTCCCCCATCCCCGTTAACATTTGGGCTCAGTGCCCCCCCCCCCCCCCTTCTAAAAAAAAGTGTTCAGGGATGTTGATTCGTGGTTTGGTTGCCCTTGTTATCTCGGGGACAAACCAGAACAATGCGAGCGTGTTCAGTGAGACTGACAGGAAGAAAGCTCTGCTCTGCTCGCAAGGAACCAAAGTCCAGCAGGAAAATACTAAAGTTAGACCTCTTATTAACCGTCCGTTCAAGTATCTACAACTAGTTCTGTTTTAAAAAGTTGTAATTTCAATGTAAATGTAAGTCAATTTCCCACATTTCCGCAAGGCAAATTTGCCTCCTCTACTATGGGGGACTCGAGCAGCATGCTGAACGGTCAAATCATACTATCTGAAACGTAATAGCGGCGATTCAAGCGCATGAGAAACGGGGTTTATATCAAACAACAAGAAGAGACAGGCGGAGTTATCTATCTGGTGTTTTTCATGAATAGATTACCAAGAGTTCGATAGCCTAATGAGTAAAATCCGACAGTTCGCCAATTCAGGCCCAAGGACTCCAAATGGGCTCATGGGGTCAAGCAATTCACACCCGCGCCCAGGAAGCGGGCTCTATGACTCATGCCGAAGACATGAACTTCCGGCCCAGGACAATGCTAAAATCAACCGTATTAGCGTAGACCGTTATTCGCTATTGCTCGATTTTAGATTCAGCCGATTCGTATAGATAGTTCCAAGTTTAAAAGTAGCTATTAACTTATTTGTCAAACGTCCGTAAACTGAGGAAATTGTTTTGACAACTCATAACACACAAATAACGCTGTAGATTTTCTTACCGGGCGATCTTGCTTGGTTGACCTGGTGATGAAGTCTTCCTCGCCCGCGTCGTCGTCGTATCCCTCCACGAATCTGACATAGAACACTTTAGTCCCTGGTACATTTTTTGGCACGAAAGCCCTCTCTCGCCAGAGCGAACATCGCACATTATGCCGTTTTCCAATTCGGGACCAAAGTGCCTCTGGCACGCGTCCATCATGCTCTCAATTGTGATATTTTCGTGCCGGTATGGCACGTTCTCTTGCCCCTCGATTCTGCTCTATTTCTGTTGTTTGCCGGTCACTTCGGCACTCATACGTTGCACAACTATTTCATCTACCTGTACGGTATCTTTCTCCGCTTCCTCTTACTTTCCCAGCCTTTTTGACTTCTGCGCCGTTGCATATCTCCTCCACTCAGCAATCCTGATCTCGCTAAACGACAAGTTATCCTCGTGCTTCGGAAGCTTTCACTACGCTCTGAGTGATTCTGGGTGTCACTGCATAGTCTGCTCCTTTTCGCCTCTCCTTGTGCTTCTAGCTCTCTGCCCCTATGTAAATAACTAGGGTGTGACAAACTCTCTACACGAAGGTTGAAACTGTAATTAATAGAAATCTTCAAAATTTCTAACAATCTTACTCCAAAATGTAATGAATAAAATTTATAGCGATAATCACCGTGACGTCGCTTGTTTATATGTCACGCATCTCTAACACGTTACGGTTGGTAAGAAACCTACACGTGATTACCATCCCCGTTAAAATAAGTGAGATTATTATTCATTGTTCTCAGTAATCGTTTTCTGATTGGCTCAAAGTCTACGGGCAATTCTGGCAGTTTACAAGCGGCTGCAACATTTTCAGCAGGAACAGTTGTCTGTAGAGGTTATTGCACCGAGCCTGCGCTATTTTCAGCGGAAACAGTTGTCTGTACCGGTTATTCGACCGAGCCTGCAAGTTATTTCAGCGGTATTTTTTGTGAAATTACAAATGCGCGGCAAATTTTGTGTCTTTTCACGATGGCTGCTCGCTTTGCGACGTGTCCGACTCAAGAAATTGAAAACATGGTATATTTGTGCTGAGGTTGTAGCTGTGGCTAAAATGTTGGTATATTTCTGCTGTATTAAGTTTTTTTGATAATTAAATCTTTGCAACTTTGAATGCATTTTTATCGTTTCATTTTTTTACGGAAAACATTTACTGAATTTGTGTCAGACAATAAATAATAAAACAATTATTGGATTCGGCTTTCGCATGGCATCGATAACTGTTAAGTCCTCGGTTTGTGTTATCTGCCTGTCGGAATTTTCGAATCCTTTTGCTTCTTTTATCTGCTTTTTCGATATGGTTGTTCGCTGTTGCGTTATTGGCTGTACCAACCGAGATCAGGAGAATTCAACCATTGGATTTCTTGGGTATCCAGAGAGTATTTCTAAAAGAACTACTTGGATAAATGCGATCCACAAAAAGCTCACCAATCAACCTGTCATCGATGTAAGGTGAGCAAGGGATTCCTAAACCTCTGAGAAAACCAGATGCCGCTTCCCAAATAGTATGGTGAATGAACGGTGAAATTTTGCACCCAAAAGGAAGGGTTGTGTAGACAAACCAGATGCCCGCCACATCAAAGAACTTCTGGGAATCCTCTTACAACATGACGTGATCATAGCCCGATTTATCGTCACACTTTGAGATGAGACTGTCATTGTAGACATAACGGGGAACATCCCGTAAACGGTCAAGTGTCAACGGTTGGTCTCACATCCATAAGTTCAAATAACGGGCAACTAAATACAACTTGGGTTTCGATAGTTCAACAGTTAGGGGCATGACAATGAAAGGGGGGGTGTCCTTCTCAACCAATCCCAACACTTTGTACGCTCCAGCAGCAAGACGCTTAAGAATCTCTTGTGAAATGAACGCTGTAAAGTTGTTACAAGACTCGGGGTTGGGAAAATGCTTTTTGTCAGGAAACGATGATGAATATTCCTGACCTCTGAACCGACCTGAGAACGGCTGACAAAAATTCAAAACATCCACCTTTTTGATTATCCAGTCAGAGATTTGTTCCTTCAGAGGATGTTTTTTATAGAATTTCTTGTCAAGCTTCGCAGTGTTTGTGAAGTGTTCAGGATCTCTCAATTTGACGGTGTTTAAACCTGGAACCACGCCCAAGTCACAAATCTCATCATACGTGACGGAATGCAAATTTCTCTCCTGGCAAGGAACCCAATCCACATTTACCCAAGTCTTAGTTTATGCTAAATGAACGGAATTGACTTGATGTCTACATTATTCTGCCAAAGCCTCCGAAGCTTTATTCTTCATAAACCTTACATTTCGTTCTGGAAGGAATCTGAAAAGACGAGCACTGAGATGAGGGTCTGAAAATGTAGACTAGGGTTCCCAACCAGAAGTGAGTGACCTCACATGCCTGAAACCACGACATCCACTGAATGCCATAGATTGCGGTAACCAATGGGAGTCGCTCACACTGATTATGGAACCTACACATTCCCACCAGCCCTTAAAATTTTCACACTGAGAAATATTGATAATTATTAATGCTTACAAAATTTATTAAATAACATAACCATACAAGAGAAAAATCTATCACTGCCTGGTACAGAAATGTAGTGGGGTAAGTCTTTTTCATAAACCGTGTCTAAGAATCTTCAAATCAGTTCAGGTTGCCTTGCTCTGGAGATGACCTGGTTGCTGTAGATCTTCCACGTCTGGAAGACTGCCCATTACCGCTTCCAAAACGAAAAGGGCATGAAGTCTGGACTAGACATCTGGACATCTCGCTTTGTCACGCACAGCTTTAAGCGTTGCCTAATAGAAACCAGCCTTTGGATACTTTGTCTCTTTAGCCACCAACTTCAAGTTGAATAGGCAATCGAGGGCCCTGTCTTTGTTGAAAATTGGGGCCCGCAAATAAAGCCTCAAGTTTTCCAAGCATGAGTCAACTGTTGCCTTCTTGGCTCTTTCCAGAGTCTGAAGGCTTTGTCATTAAAATTGACATTCCCATTACCCTACAGTGAGAAAAAACGCCATCTCTGGTGACTCGATCAACACTTTCAATTTCTTATAAACACCTAGTACTGTATGTTCTTATTTCAAAAGGCCAGTAAGCTAACTCTCCTTCGATAGTCAATTTTATAGAGATTACTTCTGAAAATATTATGCATGAATCTTTCATTCGTACTTTTGTGCTTCACATCTCCATCTTTAAATATTCCCCCCTTTTTAGCCTTTTTTACATTTCCTTTATTTTCCTTTCATTGTTCTTATTATGCTCATTAATATTTTGCTTGACTTTTTTTAATACTATTTTATTTTACTTTCTTTTTACTTTTTCACTTCACGTTTCCTTTCATTATTCCATTATTCTCCATTACATAGTCAGCTTGTTTCTCATTTTCTGCTCGTTTTTTCTCTTTTTTTCATTTTCTTTTTCTGCTTCAACAAGCACCTTTTCCTTTAAACTTTCTTAGATTCCTTTTCGTCTATATCCTTTTCCACTTGTTTTTCCTGTTGGAACAACAATAATTGCAAAACTTTCTTATAGAAACGTGTGGATATGCAATTGAGTGACCCCGAGTACTTGAATCAAGCCGTAAATTATCTTAAACAATGCCGCTCGGCAAATAATGAATTACTCTGAACCTGGAGAAACTCACACGGAAGAAACAGGCACATGACCCAAAATACGGAACACAAACTAAGAGGAAATAAAACTCCCGATGCACGTGTGCGACCTCGTTCGCTTCGACTACTTGAGCTGGTACTAATGGGACGACAGGCGGATTGCAATGTCCTCAGCTGCAGCCACCGCTGCTGCCGCCGACACAGCTATAGGAACTTGTTCCTCAGCCATTGCAAGAACGGAGAAATCGTGTTTGCCAAACTCACAGAGACCACTCTTAGTGTGGCGGACTCGCGGGAAATGATAGGGTGTAACACATGTACCAGATTTAGACCCAAATCCCAGGAAACCTATTACTATGCAAATTGAGTTTGCATAGACAATTTATTTACGTAGAGGTCCAAACATTTACCTAGTCCAAACATTTACCTAGTGAATTCAATTCCATACACTTACCCCGCAAAAAAACATCCAAAAATCTCATGCATCTATATGACTATCTTTCTAACTCCTAATAATATTTCTCCTGATTATCCTTAATGTGAATCCCGTTGAACGCTACAAAATCCACCCCGACCACTGAATGACTCGCGCTTTTACCAAAAGCCACTCGATTGACTGGACTGGCTGTTTTGTATGAAAAAAGAAACATAATTCCTGTTCTGCTAACAAAAGGATGCACTCAAGCTATATATTTTTTGGTGTGTCCATCATGGTTCAATAAGAGTAATCATTCATTTTCCTCTTTCTGTCACACCTTGATTACGCATGGTAAACGTTCATTGCAATAAGTTTTTCTGGGAAACAGCTAAAATAAGTAACAATAGTTCCTATCGGAATGCATTATCCTTTTCAATTCTAAACTATACTCCTTGTCAAAACTGAAATTCAATGAGAAGAATGCATTTCATTTGTTCCTGTTTTCTGAAAACCTTCTCAACTGTAAACTAAGTCTTATATATAGATTTATGCAACGCTTAAAAGCGGAGCTCCCAATGGACTTTTTCCTGTATTACTTTTCCCAACAAGGTAATCAAATTATTCATAAGTTGAGATGGGAAAATATCATCAGATCATTAAACTCTTGTCCCAGGCACCTAAAGGTTACTATGTACGGTATATAACCATTTCATGATTTTATCCAACACCAGTACTTCTCAATCCATAGTTCAGTGATAGACATGTTCTTGTTTGTGATTACATAGCGTGTTTTATTCCAGTAACCCTTTGGCACAAAGAAAACCAGTTTTCAAGGAAGCGCGCTAGAACAAGAAAAAAAAGGTTGTTACAGCAGCAACAATATATCCAAAATTTAAAGAAGAAAAGCCCTAAAAAATCTACAAATTAATTGCACGCTGCCCGGTACGTAAACCCGAGATAAAAGAAAACCAAACTCTACAATTCAAGGCCTGGAAAGGACACTTCAAAATTCCAGGACTTTCCAGGTTTTCAAGGACCCGTGGGAATCCTGCTTTACCAAGAAAATAAAAGCTTTCAATAATTTCTAGCTGCCATGGCAGGAAACAGTTAGGCATGAAAGTGTAATTTCCTCTACAGGGGTACCTGTCATTTAAAAGGGACAGGGATTTTTGGGCGAGGGGGGTTAACATTGTTAACATTGTTCCCCAGTATTTCTTGGAAATGGTTTATGTATTATTTTAGGACTCAAAAAATACAAGATATGTATATATATTTTGTAATTCTGCACAAAATATAATTCTACACTTGCCTTCTATATGCGAAACACTGTGTAGTAAGTTTTCAACACAACCCATAGCCAAGACATCACTGTTCTCGCAGCCTATTGAGGTGTAAGTGGAATAAGGGATTATTATCATTATCATAAAAAAACATGCTGTAGTGTAAAAATTTGTTGATAAAAGTCATGCGCAATAAATGGTTTTGCTTGAAACTGGTTTGGCATGCGCCTTTGAAAGGCTTCGAAATTTCCTTGTCAAAACTTGTAGGTTTTTCTAGACAGTAAATCTTGAACAGTAAAAAAAAAATCGTCATCTCATAAAAACTCATAAAAGTTTTTTTCATGTAAAACTGGCAGACATAACTTGTAATTTACTTGCAGGGATTGAAAAATTATTATCTGCAACTGTAAAATATCTGCTGGTACATGAAAAACATGTATTTTAATGGTCGATGTCTTTAGATTTATGATAGAGGAAAGTATAGGAGTTTGTTGAACCTGAATCCCAAAGGTAAGCTTATATAAATTTGAAATGGCTGAATTTCCCCACCACCTACAGGGCAAGAGTATTATGCAAAGACAGACAGAGAGACAGACAAGTCGATGTATAATTTATTCAATTTGCCATTGCAATGTTAAGTTCCCTTGGATCTCTACTTACCCTCTGACTGTGAGAAACTTTCTGTGGTGTCAACAGCACCTCCTGAACCCATAGCCAACACATCGCCATTTTTGGGAACCTACAGAAATAAAAGTGTAAGAATGTTAAATTTGTCAAACAAGGTCAGCCTTAAAATATTATATCTCTACTGGCCTTCAAACTCTGAGACGCTCTGTTCCCTTGGCCCCATATCTAACACATCACCAATTTGAGGGCCTATAAACATGAATTTATTTTGTGTGAAAATATTACGAAACGAAATTTTGTCAACAAACACTGAAGAAAACAATGAAACACCGAAAGCTAACTACAGTACACAATTTTAGAGACCAAGCATGAAGACAAGAGGAAAAATATAAATTTGAAATGGCTGAATTTCCTACCCCCCTACAGGGCAAGTGTATTATGCAAAGAGAGACAGACAGACAGGTACAGGTCGATGCATAATTTATTCAATTTGCCATTGCTATTAGAAACTGTTAAGTTCCCTTAGATCTCTACTTACCCTCTGACTGTGACAAACTTTCTGTGGTGTCAACAGCGCCTCCTGAACCCATAGCCAACACATCACCATTTTGGGAGCCTACAGAAATAAACGTGTTGTCAAATTTGTCAAAAAAAGGTCAGGCTTAAACTATTATATCTCTACTTCCCTTCCAACTCTTAACCCTCTGTGCAATTTGAGAGGCTATAAACATAAATATATTTTGTGTGAAAATATTACGAAACGTAAATTTGTCAACAAGCACTGTCAGAAGTAAACAACGAAATACCGAAAGCTTACTACAGTACACAATTTTAGCGACCAAGCATGAGGATAAGAGATCAAAATCTTTATCTTCTACTTGCCTTCTAACTGTGAAACACTCTGCAAAATGTCCCCATCACTCGCTGGAGCTGCCAAAACGTCAACATCACGGGAATCTAAAACAAAAAATTCCCCCGCCCTATCACTCTATCTGTCATCCGCTCATGTCTTTACTTTCTTTAGACAGGCCCAATCTTGGATAACTCTATAAATAAGATACCGTTGTCATAATCTGAACTTTAAAAGCGATCGTGATCATGGATTTATGTTTTATACTGCGGTTTTTTGTCAAAGTTCATATTTGTTGCTCAGCAAAATTGCAAGTATCCAACAATCAACATTGCCGCCGTTCCAAGTCCCCCTCTTCCATACTGCAAAAACAGGGCCACAGTCGCTTAAAACAGGGCCACAGTCGCTTAAAAAGTGATAGGTTTTATTTGCCATCTATAAATAACCAAAAAATACCAAGCAGAAAACGGCAAATAACTTATTAACAATTATCTTAAAACTAAAGCAAAAGTGGGAAAAATAAGGCGAAGAAACGTAAAAAAATTGGGCTAGTACACTGTATTTACTTACTACTCCAATTAAGAGTCATGTTGTTTTTGATCCCAGGCCAAGTTTAACCGGGAAAGATTAATCTCCTACGCCGTAGGGGGTTAAGACAAGCGATCGACCGTTAATTCGCAGACAGTACTAACCCTAAAGGTTAAGCTTGCGTGTACCGGATGTTCGCAGGCTACTAACATAGTTTCTATGGTATTCAATTTAAGACTAGGATTCCCCTTTTTGTTTTCAAAACTTAGTCGAAGTAAACGTTTTGCTGCCCCCCCCCCCCCCCACACACACACACATATAATAGGACTATCTTCGGGTAAGTTGGCCTCTTCTGTAATGTGCCTCATGATTTCTTTGATCTTGCAAAACCGTTCATTTTGTATATTCGGAGCATATGAGTTAAGCAAAAACGAGTTCAATAATAAGAGGCATTTATATAGCGCTATTTCTACAATGAATCCAGTAGCGCTTTACAATATCTATCATAAAACTATTTCTTCTATGAATACATTAGTAGAAACCCACTCGCATACTTTCACAAAACCTGCAATATGATTGGCTCCGATACTCACTATCTATCACGTAATAGATAATGAGTAGCGATAAACGCTAGCGCGTTGATAACTACTTAACTATCTAACTCGAAGCTAGTATGCTAGTGGGTCTCTTCTAAAACAATTAGACTACTCGTTTTCGTATTCTATGAGTGAAATAGTCAACTCATTAATTATCTACTGACTCGTAGTCTAATTGTTAAATAGCTCTTTAGAATATCTACACTAACCAGAATAAAGTAATATTTTTAAAAGTAAAATAAAAATAAAACGAAACTTATTTTAAAATTTTACAATAAGATAAAAATGATAAAAAGATCATTTTCACCCTAGAGCAATCCACCCTGTATAGAGCAAGCTTTGGCAATGTAACGGCCCGGCTTTATACGTTATACTCCGTAGCTTATTATAAAACCTTTTGGCATGGCAAAACGTAAGAGAATACAAACAAACAAGGTAAACAAGTAGTAGTGATAGTTAACAACTATCCCCCGAAGGGGAGGTGAATAATAACAAACAATTTTCCACCATTAAGGTAACGACCGAGGGAAGTTTTATTTCCAGGAAAAGTTGAGTAGCATTCACTTCGGTAGCAAGGTTTTGCAGTCGCACGAGGCTTTCGTGCACCAGCATAAATGATTTTCGAGTGCAGTAGGGAATGATCTGGTCTGGACCTTGGGTAGAGACCCGACCAGTCCTCTGCCTTGCCTGTTCCTATGTCATTGCATGATTTCCTTGCTCTATGCCCTAGTCTTCTGGAATGTTTCGTGAGGAAAGAAAATATTATTTAGTGATGCACAACAAAGGGCAAATAAATATTTAATCACCAAAATATACGATTTTTTTTATTGCTTCTTGTGAAATTGATCTGGAATGAGATCGGCTTGCTATATGCCCTAGCCTGGGGAAAAAAGTTTGTTATCGCACACGCTCTTAGTTTTTGCAACGCCCATCCGGTCTGAAAGGAGTCCGGCTGTAATGAACTGCTTCTACTGACTTCAGGGGGGTGCTTCGACTCCTGACCATGGACTGACATAGAAGAGAATTTCGGAACGCAATCGCGACGAAGCTTGTCGTATAGACTCTCTTGGTTTTGGCTCGTTGCTTCATGAATTCCAAAGCTAAGGTGAACTTGCAGCGTGTCGTAGCTATCGAAGGTGTGCGTGCAACCAGATTCGCTACATTCATACAGGGTTTGAGGAGATTCATCGGCTTTATCATCCGGTGGGCAATTCTCATCGTGTTTATCTTGAAGCTTTAGGTATCGCGGATTGACTCCCCAGAATTGCAGATTCCCGGAGGCGGGTTTTAAGCGAAATGCAGCTGGAGCTTGGACGGTTAGCGATGACCATGGTTTCAGTTTCCCTGCTCCAATATCATATGCTTTCACACATTCCCAGCCCATCTTCTTCATAAGAGAAGTTTTGGGATACGATTTGCGGTTTGGAAAAGTCATACCTGTAGAGGAAAGTTTGCATTTTACATACATGTCCAATACACTCAATCAGACTCCGACGGAAAACTCAAACCTTCCGATGGAGATCTCCATCGTACAGATAGATATCATTATTATTCGTTTACCACGTACCACGTCCTTTAGCACGTAACACAAGCCAAATCCCCCACCCCTCCCCTGTTACACAGTTTTTTTTATGTCTGACGGAAACGTTCAAAGACATCGTGGCGATTCGTTTCCGACCAGACTCCGACGGAAAAAGTGAAATGTCCTACGGAAACGTGCATATCGTTATGGGCATCATTATATTCCACCGTAAGTTTGTTATTCAATTTTCCTCGTTCTTTAAAATACTCTTAAATAGATGTTCGAAAGAAACGTTAATGCCCCAATTGATCAGTCCTTTAAGAATTATTTTCTATACTGTTGGCCTCGTTCTTAAAAAATATGGAGCACAGAAAGTTCGTTTGATAATGCATTAAACATAACTGTATACTCTTGTCGTCCGATCACCGACGGAAACGTGCATATCATTATGGGCATCATTATATTCCACCGTAAGTTTGTTATTCAATTTTCCTCGTTCTTCAAAAGACTCTTAAATAGATGTTAGAGAGAAACGGTAATGCCCCAATTGATCACTCGTTTAATAGTTTTTTTTAGACTGTTTCCCTCGTTCTTAAAAAATATGGAGCACAGAAAGTTCGTTTGATGTTGCATGAAACATAACCATTTTACTCTTGTGTCACTCTCTTCAATTCAATTCAATTCAATTCAATTCAATTTATTTGCAATAACAAAGAACAAAAATACAGTTACACACAACCTGCTAAGTAGCAAAGCTAGTCCGAGGCAGGCAGTGTGGGTGCCGAGAAGAAAAAAATGGAAATTGTGTCACTCCTTTAATAATTATTTTTATACTGTTTGCCTCGTTCTATAAAAATATGGAGCACAGAAAGTTCGTTTGTTGTTGAAATACTGTTGTGTCACTCTCTTTCTTTTAATACAGTGGCATTTCAAAGCTAACACAAAATATTTTACATTACCATCTCAACTGACTACTTTCCTACATCAGACAACTTGTTGCAGCTCATCTCACCAACCTACAAAATAACCTACAAAATAGCGATTATTTATCATCATTGTAGATATGCAAATGAATGATCTCTTCATGCCCCTCACTTTACTCAGCCGCCCACTCTGGAAAAGCCTGAACACCCTATTTAGAAACATTCCTGCCATTCATTGCAAGCGAATCCGTGCGATTTTAAGCACAATGATCAAAGCACAACCATAAAATCAAATGTTCGTTTGCTATGTCGATTAACGCTACATTCCTTACGCCGCCAAGAAATCTAATATTCCAAGTTCTGCTCGATGTCTTCATTATAGCTGTCAAGGAGATGCACATCAGCAAGAAGAATCTGTAGTATCGGCTCATATGCTTGGTAATGAACCGGAACTTGGAAAGCCACGAAAACAACTCTTCACAGACTTCCGTATTCACTCCCTGCAAAAGGCAGTACAGAATAAAGGCCATTAACGGTTTTTTAAAATTACAAATGTATGCATTGTTACGCAAGCTCCAAATTAAATGGTGCAATATGCGATTGGCGATTTTGTTGCCGTCAATCCAAATCAAACGCCGGATTCGGCCATTGGTCTAAAAATGGTATTCAACTACCTTTTGGCTTTCTTGCCTAGAATGGTTCAAATGGAATTAATAAAAACATCATAACTTACAGTAAAACAAAGCTATTATACTTCCAAACGTCCGTTGAGGTCCGATTGAGATCGGCGACGCTACGTCAAAAATAAAAACATAAATATAATTCTAATATCTTTAATTAATAAGCTAGCTAAAATCTAAACTGTCCATTCGAAGAGCGCATAGACAATAAGCAATAATCACAAGTTTCAGGGCAGCCTGTTAAAAGGGACCGAAGTTATATATATTTCTAGTTTTGGGGGAGCAACATTTTGCCCCCCCCCCCCCCCCCCCACACACACACACACACACACACACAATTAAAAATTCCATACAAACCTCTGTAAAAATAGGGCTTGATTACATTTGTTTGCAAGGCTGAATCTTCGCGAGTTTGTAACCGATCGGTCTCAAACTTGGCAGTTTCACTAAATTCAGCTCGCTCTTTCCACTGCTTGTGCCAAATTTTAGCTAAGTCGTTGATAAAATTTCCGAATTTATAATTAGACCGAAAATGTGCCCGGCGGCCGCCCTCCAAGCTGACAAGGAGTAGCCTGGCAGATCTCTCGCTAAATATCTCAAAACGCTCAAAGTTTGGTGTATATTTCATTTATGCTGAACAATAACACTTTGCGAAATTGGGCGACATTATGTTCTTAATTATTTAACAACAATGTTTTGCGTTTTCATGAATTTGCTGCTTTACCAAATTACGATTAATTAAATACAAGACCGGCGCGTGAACCAAGAGTGAAGGTTATAGATTCTACTAAAAAAATGTGTTTCTCCGATTTGCCTGGATTTGCTGCGCGCGAAGACTTGCGGAGTGGAAGCCGGTACTTCAAGCCTAGCGGCAGTACTAGTTCTTTTTTTTGTGATTTCCTTCTTTTTATTTTCTTTTAAATACATTATTAAAGCAGTACTAGTTCTGTATTTTCCATGCAGTTCTCTTCAGTTTTCCCTGAGGATTTCACAAGGCAGAACACATGGGTGGGTTGCCTGTGGCGCCGAAATAAGGAGGAGGTTGATAGCAAGTGGGTCCCCTCTGGGGCCTGGTAATTAGCCCTAATATCCCTTGAACGTGAAAAAATTGAGTTTTCAAACGGTCTTCTTCGCGTTGTTACTTCGGCCGTGAGAATTGTCACCCTGGGGATTTCTGGCTCTCAATTTCAACATCGCACCAAAACGAGGCTCTCCAGCGCACGCAAAATCCAAGATTGCCGACGTTGATGCGAATGAGCTTCTTTCTTAAAAACAGCTTTGAACCAAGCAGAAAGCGAGTTTAGTGCAAAGAGGAGAAAATGTACCATAACTGGGCAGCTGAAGGTTGATTCTGCGATTCTGTCAAGATCAGGAGAATGGCGGAGCAAGTGTGCCACGAGTGTCTGACGCAACGGCGATTCGTCGCTTTGCAGTACAGTGTGTGCAAATATTCATACGACGCTGGCACAAAATGCTCGTGAGAAGAATGCAGAGGAGTCCTTCGCATAGCAGCCCTTGGATCTGCAATTTCCAAAGAGATTTGCCGGAAATAGTATTTGAACACATATTTGAAATGTGCGCGACAAACAACTTTGGAACAAGTGTCATTGAAACCAAAACATCGAAACAGACCGTAATAACTGACTTTAGGAAGGCTCGATTTCTCTTCAAAAGTGTGTTAGACGACGATCAAGTTATTCTTGTGCGAGAATTTGGTATCTATGGATCTGCCAAAGGCATTATTGATGAGGAAAATCTGTTCAAGATTACATATGCTTGCAGTCCATGTAGACTTCTTGTTTCCTTGTCATTAAATTATGGAATGTGGAATGCAAATGGAGTTCCACAGCATTAGTCTAACTGGTAGATAAACATACCATTGTGACTAGCAACAAGAATACAAAAAAAAAACACTTTAGTCTATTGATATGGGAGTAGGGTACTTCATCTGATCTGAACAAGAGAGTAGATTGCTCATGTAGAGAGGATTTCACAAAAGTGAACTGCTCAAAATAACTTCATTAGAGTGATTACAAGTTACAGTTTGCTACTAAACGGTTTTCCCTGTCGGCCAACAGTAGCCCAGCTATTTTACAGAAGAAATAAGACTTGATTGACTATTCTATCAGTAGTTTTAAATAAACAGCAAACAAGAAAAAACTAATTGTCTCAATCAGAAAAAAAAAGTTATGAATCCACTCTGTTTCATATCTTTATTAGCTGACTATATAAGCTTGTGCATTTCCGATTTACTGAATGTGCATTCAATACACCTATTTCAGAAAAAGTTGTTTTGGGCTTAGATGTTTGGTCATTCAATTCCATTGTCTGGTGACCACTGAAGCAGGAACATGTATTGTGTCTCTGTATTTCCAATTAAGCAACCTTTTCAAAATTAGGTGTATACTGTTTGTGCTCTTATGCCATACTCTGGCTGACAAAAAAAAACAATGTTCAAAGCAGTTATCAATCAACTTACATCAACATGCTTGAAAATGGTTTTAGCAATCTTTTTTTTAGGTTTTATTGATTTGTCTGATTTGTGAATTTTTTATTTTCAAGTTACAAATATACAAATCTACAAATCGCTGCAGTATGAGACATCTATGGCACACCTGCTCTGAGATGATCCTGATCTTGTTGAACGCAGAACTAATCTTATCGTCCATTTCTACGCAGGGTTCCCTAAAATAAGGCAAGGAAATAGATAAGAAAATCCCTTGCACATTAGCTCCGTTTCCTCGCCAGTAAATCTACACCTAAACTGCTGAGAGCTTCTCTTTTCTCTAAACCATCTGAGGATGCATTTGTGCAGCCGAAAAAGGATATCAACTGGAAAACTGGAGACCTTTTTCACAGTGCTGGTTATCTTGGTTCTTCCAAAAGCTATGTCAAATAGTTGCATGAAATGAAACTCCCAGTTGTTGTTGGTCAAATGCAAGGGTTCTACCAAACCTTTATCAATTACAGGGCTAATCAGTGGCTCATATTCTTGCCTGGAGTTTTGCTTTGCAATGAAGCTAGTTACCTTAGTTCTGGCAGCCAGCTCTTCTTTAGAAAGCTTTTTCTTTTCCTGTTCCACAAGCTTAACAACCCTTAGCCGCTCCTTATACTGCAAGGGGTTAAAGTCTCTTGAGCCATCCATTGCAAACTTGCAGTTCATTTTCACCATGTTGTCTTTAGACACCATGTTGTCTTTAGACACGTCCTTGAATAGACTTTTGATTCAGTCCCGTAATGGTCGCGTGTCGCCTGTTTCAAGTCGCGTGTAGCTGATTTAATGTCGTGTGTTTTGCAAGTTCCGAGGGTTTAACGAAGTGTTATGGATCCGTCAAGGTGTTTCCCGCAGAAAACGATAGGAAAAATATAAGTAAAATACAAGCTCAAGTAGCTAAGCAAGAATTCGGCAAACTTGTAAATCCCTCTTAAAGGTCGAGAAGCAGTTGTCAAAACAGATGAGCCAAAGTCATAACAAAACTGTAATGGAATACTAGTGACCCGAAAATGTATTTTAATTTTAAAACAAGTTATTAGGCTTTCAGACATACTTGAACCTGCCACTTCAACCCACGACTGGATCTAGAAAAAATTCTCATGAATCCTTATAACTAGATATTCAGCGATACTTAACCCTACTTCAACCTGCGTTTTGCGTCCGAAAGCAGAAAATAAATAAAATAAAATAAAAACAGCCGAATTTAAGACTCGGGTTCCACAGGAGGCCCGAGTAAAATTCCTGGCTATAACCCTGTAGACCCATGCCTTGCCATGATTGGTACCCCTTTGCAAGGTCCCCCACTTCTAGATGTAGATAGACCCCATGACTTGTCACCCTTGGTATTTCATCGGGTAATCTTATTGTTTGATTGTTTAGGAATTCGTCAACAACCTGGAAGTGGATGACATGCGTTCTGTCTTTTCAACTTTACTAAATAATGGCCGTGGCAGCCTGGACTTTGCACACAGATTACTAGATCAAGACCCTGAGGAACCACATTCTACACCGCCAAACTAAATAACCTGGTGCATTTGTGGAAACTGTGTACCAATGCCAACTCCTGAGGAAAACAAGTGCTGTGTATGACCTCTTTACAAACCTGTGTCTGGACAGGCATGTGCTTGAAATGGCAATCCGCTCAAAGTGTGATGCCTATGTAGAGCAGCTAGACTTTTCGGCTCCCAGTTTTCGCAAGTAGGGCTACCGTATGTTTGTGCTTTGGGAGCATGGATATTTTGGTAAGGGAAACAGACGGGTGATCCCATCATGTGCAGTAAGGAGAATAAGGCTAGCTTACCGTTCTCCGGATAATGTGTACATGGGTTTCCGTGCAGAGCAAGCTGCTGTATTTTAATGGTGCACATGTATGTGATATTTATCTTCCAAGAGATGGACTGCATATTATTGAACCATTGTGACTTATCACAATTAAATACTTTTTGATACAAGTTGTATTATATTTGCAAAGTCATATAAACATATAATTTACATTTCTACACTTTGTACAAAATTCTTATCTAAAAATATATTTATTATAAAGTTGATGTTAATTACATATTTATCAATGAGTTACATTGTAAATTGTCTATTGTTACAGACAAGCGAGAGGCATTGGAACGACACAATTTGTTCTCCTTAAAACCCTTTTAAAATTCACAAGGCAGATTATTGTGTTGTTCATGGACCTCTTTCAGTTGGACATAATATTTTCCCATTTCAGATCATATGGTATTCTCATGAGATTCTTTCTTCCTTTTTTTGCTACACACCAAAGAATATATGAATAATGGGAGCATCCTCAAACAAAGATAATGAAGATAATTCAAATGAATGCCATTACCTGAAATTGGAAAACATTATACACACATGTCGTTGTTATGAAAATCATCTTCAGGCACAGGCATTTTCACACTCCATTTGCTGTTTGTTGATTATTGCGCGTGTCGCGGTGCAGGCGTAGATTAGAAATGAATACGGAAGTGTATGGCGAATCTGCTGACGTGTTGGCCAGGATATGACCCATCCAAGTTCTTTAGGCAGTAGCCTTGTCCATGTAATGTATGTTTCTGTTACTGTTGTAGGTGTCACTTTGAATCTGAAAGCTAGATCTTCAATTAAAAGTAGTAGTTCATATTTAGTAGTTCATATTTAATGCCTTTGAGCTGGCATGATTAAAAACTACTTTAACATTTTGGAGTTGTCAAGCCCCGTAAAAAATCGAACATCACCTCCCCTTGTGAGGTACTCAAACCTCATGTCTGGCCTAGCATCAGAGGGAGCTGGTATCTGGATGGGGATGATCAGGGTTGGTTGTCCATCAACAAAATGATTTGCACAGACAAAAGTATCACCTCGCACCTCGCAGAAAGCCGGCAGAATTTTCGATCTAAACGTCTCAGATCAAATATTTAATGAATTAGATTACAAAAATATATGAACACTAAATATGCCAAGCTAGTTCAAATAAACAAAACACACGCTTTTGTTGGAGAAAAGCGAATTTTATTCACAACGCCGGTACAGTTTGCAGAAATCGCTTTCTTGTTTGGTCGACTTGGAAATTCAGTCCGAAAAAATTCGTTCAAAATACAACAAAATCAAGTTTGATCGCTTCCAAGATTAGCTAAATTCCTTCTAGAGTGTCTTACCTTGAATAATCTTTGAAATCGGCGAGTTTAAAACTGTATTTTCTTCGTAAATGTGCTTCGTAAATTTGAGTGTCAAGAGTTTCCAGGCGAATTTGTTTAGGCGTGGTAACCGCGCCTCCAAAGTTTGCATACCTTTCCAAGATGGCGGCGGAAACTTCGGAATGGTCTATTAAAATGTATATGGCCGGTTTTCCTCAAGAATTCTAATTTGATAAAGAAGGAAAATATAATATTTTCTGGACCATTTAAGTTGGCTGTTAATAGCAACGCTATACAACGTCAACGTACAAAAAGGAAGCCTTTCATTTGATCGGATCACTTCTTTCGATTTATCTTCCAGGTAAGAGAAGCCCTAGTCCCCTTTGATACCATTGCCATTATTTTAGTTGTGGAGAAAAAAATGCGTTTGAGTTGAGTTTAGCTATTAGCCGAACGGCTGGGTTTTTGTTTCCACCATATTTGATTCACCATGCTTCCCGTGACATAATTTGTCTGATATTTTATAAAAAAGGAAAAAATTCATCGGACCAACCAACGCGTTCTGGATCGGGCAACACCCAATCAAGTGGGTGTCAAACACTAGACTCTTAGGAGTCACGGTAGACAACAAACTAACATGGTGTCACCATATTAATGAAGTGAAACGAAGCTTTGTAAATAAGTAATGTCTGCTAAAACGCAGCAAATTCTTAGCCAGAAGTATGCTCTTAGATGTGTACTTGAAAGTAATTTTACTTCTTTTTGTAATTTACGCGGTGCCGGTGTGGGTCGGATGCACTAACAAAGAAAGTTTTGACACATTAGAAGCTTTACATTGTAGAGCAGCCAGAATAATTTTCGAGCTACCTTGGGATATGTCAAAAAGTAATGTATTGGAAATGAGTAAATGGTCTGCGCTTTCTTTAACGTACAAGGCAAAATTGGCCTCTTTAATGTATAAGATATATAATGGCAATACCCCAGTCTGCATGTCAAATATGCTAAAGAAAAACCAGAGTCATCGCCAGCTAAGACTGCAAAGCAGTAAGCTAGTTGTGCAACGCTTTAATACTATATATATGAAGAACTCTATATGCCACAGAGGCTCAGTAATATGGAACACTTTGTTACCAGAAATAAACAATGTAAATAGCGCCAAAGGATATTTAAAAAAAGCAAAGGTTTCAAGGAACCTAAGGAACCTATTTTTAACTCATATTTTTAACCGTAGTTTAGTATATATATAAATATATTGTTACATAGAACTACATTACATAGAACTACATTCATATATAATAATTATATATTAGCTTTACTTAAGTTTATTATTTATTTTTTTTGTTATTATTTTATACATGACCCCACAAGCGGCACCGCTTTAATTGATTATCGTGTCTAAATAAAGATTATTATTATTATTATTGTAAGATAGGTTCGAATGAGGCTTGACACTGCTGTGGTAGATGTTAAATACAAAAAACTGTTTACTCCGAGATTTCGCCGATCTACGGCATCATCAGGGAGAAGTGAAAATAATCACTGCGGTGGGCGATCGACCGTGGCGCTCTCACGTGGGGACAGCAAAAGAAGCCTGATTTAAATAATCTGAATAATATTTAAATAGTTACTTTAAGTCCGTTAGAATAATAGTTCTTGGAGTTCCGTGCATTCCGTCCGAGAGGCTTGAGCTTGCGAATGCAACGAGCTTCTAATATGCGTAGATTCACGGGATCTGACTCGCGCGCTTGAATGTTAACCAAAATTCCGTCCTTGGTGATCTTTGCGTGACACTCAAGTGTGAGAGCGCCACGGTCGATCGCCCACGGTCCCTTTACATCCACCGCAGTGATTATTTTCACTTCTCCCTGATGATGCCGTAGATCGGCGAAAGCTCGGAGTAAACAATATACAATATTTTGTATTTAACATCTACCAAAGCAGTGTCAGGCCTCACTCGAACCTATCTTACACTCAATCATGCTGCTGAAGGACAACATCAACAGAATCCATTATTATTATTATTATTGGTCACCAATGTTGATACTTAACTAAAACACATGCAGTAAAGTTTGTTGAAAAGCCAGTGAACTTTGATTTGAAGGAAGAGTTGCAACCCTTTGCATTTTAAGTCCTAGTAAGCTTATGTATGTTGACCGTTGAATATTTTTTATTATTATTGTTTTTTATTTATTTTATTATTTATTATTATTTTTTAGAATAAAGCATTGATCATTACTTTTGCAGATGGGGTGGCTCCTAAAGGAGCCGTTGTTTGCTTGTGTTTCTTTGGGTCTTTGGTCTGGTTTGTTAAAGACGAGATCTCAGTAAGGTAGGTGGCAGAACTTCTCACAAACCTGAGCAGCAAACTGCTTTCGGAGACTGAAGATATTTGTACTGCATCAGATGTATACTGCATTGCAACCGGCTTCTCGTGTGTAACTGGATCGGACTCCATGCTGAGGTTTGTTTTATTGAGTTTCCTCATAAATAGAAATGGTTTGCTTAGTTTCTTATGCTTCAAAGCAGTCATGAACTTCTCTTTAATGTTAGCTGTTGCAATATTGCGAAGTTGCTTATAACTAAGTCCTGATCGAGCTATCTTTTTGGCAGTTACTCCAGATATAGACTTGCCGAACTTGAATAACAGCTGTTTTGAAACCACTCGAACCATCACTTAGGACTTGCATTCAGATTGCATTCAGCTTCTCAGGGAGTGGTGCTACAATCTTTGTCAAAACGCTCGGACCGGTAAAACGGATGCCCATTTTTACAAGCTATTTTAGACGAGCACTACACAGTATTCGCCCCCCTCCCCTTTCAATGTTGATATCAGTGAGATGAATTGTCTCGGCATTTTGAAGCCCGCGATCTGAACGTTCAAAATAAGTACCAACATTGAGTGGGGGAGGGGAGGGGTAACACAATTTGAGAACATTCCCTAAACCGACGGGAAAATACAAATTTCTCAAAAACGGTCAAAACCTTTTTGGCAAAGATTGTAGCTCAGTTTGGGATCACAGCCGTCTCATGGCTTCAACATCATCAAGGGCCCTATGTGCTTTTTAATAAAAAAAATAAATGCTGTTAAAAATATAATATGTTAAAACAACTATGTAACGAAAACGTTTGTAACAAGTAGTCACAGCTGCTCTGTATTCTGTATTACCATTGTACTCCTCCTCAAAATAAGTCTGATAAAGGCACCAAGTTTTGTAACTGGACTGTCATTCTTCCTGATCTGTAAAAAATATAATCTATGTTAGTTTAGTTAACAATTACACACACTTGACTTAAGCACGGAGTTCCGGTATAAAAGGGATAAGACCGCCCACTTTCACGCTTTTATCGGCAATTATAAATTCATATTTCAACATAATAAAGTCGAGAATTTTCAGTCAACGGCAAAAGTGTTTTTATAGGGCCCCAAGAAGTTTAAATAAATTATTTTTGAATAAATGGCAAGGTAATTCATTGTAGAATACTGGATAATTGGTTATTTGATGTTTACTAACGTTTTGAGTTCACATTTTGAATTTCGCGGTTCAGAATATTTCGATCCTTATGAATACTAATTAGTCTTGCTCTCCGCACGAAAAGCTTTTATATGAGCCAGACCACAAAATTGTAAGTTTAAAAACAATTGTTTTATCGTCATCTTGCTCTTTTTGTTTAGTTTTTTCATTGTTTTCGCGACTGTCAAACCGAATTAACTTGGGTTGAAACAACAACAAAAAACTAACAACTTTGTAAACCATTCAAAACATTCACAGCCTGTTTAGTTGACTTTTTTGTGTTTTCCGGTGTCGCCTCAGCCACCAATTTCCGTATTTCATCAACATTCTTAGACAAAAACCTTGGTTGCTTGTTTTTCATTATTTTTTAAACAGAAAATATCCAGTTTTTGCTTTAAACATTTCTCCCAGGACGGATATCACTTCCGACGGACAATATCGTCTGATATCTGTCCTGTGAAAATGCACCACGTGATACGTTTCGACCAATGAGCGCGCGTTAAAATTGATCACTGGGATATAATATACTTTATATGTCCCCATGGCAGACAACCAATCTGAACTCAAGAAATGTGTGTATTGTGGAATAATTTATACTCTCTTTCACAGCTACATCGAAATAAAAAGGGATTTGAAAGAGGAATTTCTGTTTATTGCAATAATGTAGAGAAGAAAAGAGTGGCTCTATTGGATGGTACCTGCCTAACAAAGGTCAGCGTGTCACCAAAATGCCAATCAAACAGCAGCTGTGGAATGAGGAGGGATTGACGACGGCCAATCTCCAAGAACAGCATCGGGAAATCGTAGACTACACATCCATAGAGAAAACATAGTTAGAGGTACCTGAGAAGGTAAAAGATTCAGTTATGCGTCATCATCATCATCGTCAGCATCATCATCAAGCACACTAGTCCCAGTGTAAGTAGTGGTTTGTGTTGTTTGCCTAAGGGACTCCATGAATGTTGACTTTCGTCTGCTTGTTAGTATTTCTTAAAATAACTAGACATTTTATGTTAATATGTTATTCTGGCAAAGCTAACTAAACAAACATTGGCAACACACACCGCAGACTGGCAACTAGTAAGCTGAATTGCAGAATTGGTCATAAGCACAGACACTGAGGATGGTCTCTGCCAGATGGTTTATTACGTCCTCGGTGGTTCTTTAACATCCTCACAGAATCTGGGTAGAGATGAAAGGCAAGATGATAGCTCGGTTTATTGTCTCATCCGAAAGATGTGAACCACAGTTAGAACAAAGTTCAACTCACAATGTGAACCAGTTTGACAGAGATCTGAACAGAAAGAAAATTGCCTCTGTCCTGGCCAGGAGTCATACCCAGACCACAGTAGTGATAGACCAAGTTCCTAATGCTGAGCCAACCATGCTTCCCTGACTTGATATTTTTTTTATTACCTCCTTTTTTATGTTCAGGTGTGTTTCGCTTAAATTCTGTTGCTGGTAGATGTCTTGCTGCTTAATAACATACTCCAAGCTTTCACTAGGCAACGATATGTTGAGTATCTGGAAGACAACCAGTTTCCAAATGGGGCCAACATTCTATGGAAGTGGTAATATTGTCAGTACCAGCTTAAATGTTGTTTTAAATGGAATTCTCTCTAAAAAGAAAAACTAGCCTTGAAACAGTCAAATACATCCATACATTTCCAGGCACAAAATAGTGTGGTCAATATATTTGAGTGGTTTGTTTCCATAAATCTGTGAACCAAAGTGTACTAGTAAAAGTGTAATAGTCAAACTGTAAAATCAATTCTACCTACAAATAAAGGCTAATCCAATGGCTGTGTCTGGCCAAATTACGACTGCAGTATACTTACTGTATGTAACTAAGTTCATGTTGTAGATTTATTATGTTGTACCTTATGGGGAATGGACATGCTGGTTTTCCATTGGTAGTGTATTGGTCCAAGGTCAATCCTCTTATCTCTATACATCAGTGCTATCCCATGGTACCCCTCTGCTGCATTATTAGTCATATGACCTTCCAATGTGATGTACTCGTGTGACCTAGCTGCCATTTTCTCCAACAGATCCTTCAGGGCATCAAGTTGAGCAGTACATGTGAAGGTCTCGTGAAAGGTAATCAAAGCACCGCTACGGTGAACTCGTGCTGCGATAACCGTGAACTAAAGCGATAACCATTGCTCTTTTCTTTGGCAACCTGCAAAAGCAGTTTGAATTTTATTTAACTGATTATTTTGCATTCACTGTTGCATTAGGTTTGCTTAAAATGCAAAAAGTACCAAACAAATGCCATGTGTTGGTGCCAAAGGTTACATCAGGGCACAGAAGGGGTAAAATGGGTGTTGGAAAAATATAGGATTGAGTGGCTAGGGTTGGGTGCAGCAGTCCTTAAAATAGAAAATGGGAATGGGATTGAAATTTTCAACAAATAAACTCGGATTTTCAAAAAATAGGACTAAGATTCTGAGAAGTTTTTGACTGGAAAAATAGATTGAGAACCCACCTACCATTACACCACAACCCGTGAAGCATGGGATCAATAACATGGGAACCTTTTACATATTTAGGTGTTTAAGTCCTCAATGATAGCTTTGACCAATCAACAAGACCATCTGTATTATTTTCATGTATTAGTCAATTGGAATCCTAATGAGAAAGCAGGCAATGTCTGGAATGGGAGGTCAATAGTTGCTGGATATTAAATTGCGTATCACACATACCATGAAAATCTAATGATATACAAATTAGATGACAACAGGTCAGCCAAAATCATCTAAGCTTTTTGATCACTGCTTTCGATGATTTGAAGCACTCTCAAGATCCTTGTCTTGATCTTTGCTTATGGAGGATGTGCCTTACCTGACATCATCATGAACCTAATTAGCATAAATCTCATGCTTGAAAAAAAGGTTAAGACAGAATCAGTGATGTCTTTAAGTTTAATGCCCAGAATACTGCAAATTCACTGGTGATATGGACTTTAAGAGCTAGTGGTGGTGCAAGATGAAATCTTTGTTTTGAAAATTCCTCTACCCATGTGCAATTTTCAGGTTTCTGCACAACCCCTGTAAAAATCTGAAGCCCCTAATACCAATGTAAAATATAGAGCAAAATTCACTGTGTGAATCCAATCGCAAAGTAATTACACCAATTCTGAATAAAACAAAGCAATTTCGAATTACTCACGACAGTCATCTGAAATCTGCTCTATGTATTCTGTGGAAATTCTAGTGTAAAGTATTAACCTTAGGCCCTGCTGACACAAAGATCCCAGTGGGTATATTCCAGCATGGATATTAAAATGGAGCAGCACATGCATGGCATGCCTATGCCTTAGGCAGTTTTCATAACATGAGGTACATTGTATGACAGAAACAAAATTACCAAGATCTTTCAACAAAAACTTGCCTTGATTTGCTGTATTCCGTAATTGTTGTTATCCAAAATGGCGAATCAGCAGAATGCTTTTGCACATTTACTCCTCTCACAACAGGCTCACCATTGCTCACATGAGCGTGGAATTACAGTATGAAATGGTCACGTTCTCAAAAAAATATTCCAGCACTTTAAATCATATTAAAAAGTTATTAGTACTAGTTTTGGCGAGTGTCTTGCCTTCTTTCCCAAGTTTTATGAGCCCTTTTCGAGCGTGGAATCGAATCCCGTTTTTTTTCTCTCGTAACCGAACTACACTTTTACGACGCTGCTACGAGAGATGAGTCGGTAAATAATAACGCTATAATTCACGCTGGAAAAGGGCTCTCAAACCCCAGTAAAGAAGTCAAGATAATCGCCAGATTAACAAGGACCAATTACCTTTTACTCGCTCTTCGCAACATATGTTCCCAGGGTCTTCCGGCACACAGGTAGCCCAGATTAAGCTGCACTTGTAAATAAATCTTGTGAAATGTTGAAATGTTACTGTTTACTTGTTGGTTTTATTTCCTCTGCAAAACGAATCTTGTGGAAAGTTTTGAAATATATTTACAAGTAACTAAAGACATTCATATAAAGGAAAACAGCTGAGCAAAATAGAAATTGCGAGGCTTCTAATTATCCTACTGCCCATGATCCACAGGTAACCCAAATTACTCTACGATTCGTAAATAACTACCTTGAGAAATGTTGTTGTTTACTTCTTGTTGCTTATTTCGTCTGGTAGAAGGAATCTTGTGGAAAGTTTTGACTTTTATGTACAACGCAGAAAGACATAAAGAGAAATAGCGAAGCATAATGGAACTTGCGAGGCTTCGGATACCCAAGTATTATCTTGTTGCCCGGGTTGAACTAACGACAACAACGACAACGACACAGGAAATTCGCCCTCCCACAATATCTCGTTTGTTATGCTTTCAGCCTATCGCACGAGTTAAAAATTAAAAATTCATAAAATGACTTTTTTCCCGGAATTCATTTGATACAGTCCTAAAGTATATTTTTAAAACCTCAAATGACGCGTCAACTGTTTTCCTTGGCTTCCATTAACATTCGTTTGTATTGTCCGCCACTCATTTTCTGTAATTTAATTAACTTTACACGCTTTTTCTAGTACTTTAATTTTAGGTCAAATTTTCACCTTCGCGAAGCTCCTGACCCCGCACAATTTAAGATATCGGCCTCAAATTTTCTGTGTCGTTAGAAAATGATCACAACTAAAAAACCGTGTGAGGAAATTTTGCGGCCACAAACTGTAAAAAATGTGACTTTCAACTTCGCGAGCTAATATTTTTGTAAATATGCAAAATATCGAAAATCGCTGACATGGTTTTGCAGTTCATTTCTCCGAGATTAAAATCCGACAAAGTGTGAAATTGTGCAACAAACCGCTAGTGGTCTGGAGCTTCTCAAGTAAACAAGATAGTTTTTAGTTCGGGGTCTTAAGAATACAAGAAAATTTTAAACTTCGATAAACTAAACAACTTCATAAGATATAGCAATATTTTAGTTTTAAAATGATATATAGCTGATTATCATAGCTTAAATTGCGACGCGATGAGAATGTTTTTCCGAAAACACCCCTCACGGGTTTACAGAGACCTTAAGAAAGTGCAAATTCAAGGAAGTCAGTAAAAAGTAAAAAAGATATGTATTAATAAAAGAATCCATATTACTTTTTATATTATAACGTTTTTATTCCTTATTTAACTTTTTAAAATTAATATTCAAGATAATCTGTAAGATATATTATTGCTGGCTAAAGTGGAGTCAATCTTCACCTTGGGATGAAATCTGCACCATCTTGACTCATGCTTGTCTTGGTAGTGCTCATAGAAATTGAGAATCCCCTCGGCTAGCTCCCTTACTGGATCTTCTGCATTCATGATATCTTTTTCAGCAAGTTCTTCAAACTCTTTTTTACATTGTTTATCATAGCATCGCTCATTCTTTTACACTTGAAGTGTTGTGTTTTCTTGCACTGAAAAATGAGACACGACTTAAGGTTTTCTGCATTTATACCCCTTTTCTTTTCTTTAAAGTATTCTTCAATCTTCACCTATTCCTATTCTTTTTCTTATTATTATAAATTTACATACTTATGAATTAATTTCTGTTGAGAGAAATGAAAAAAAATATTTTATTTGAAATTACACTATTATAAAACTAGAAAAAAAAATTTGAAAAATCTCAGATACCCAAGGACTTCCGTAATTTTTTCTTCACAGACCTTACCTTGCATGGAGTTTATTTACTTTTTCAAGGTCACTATGATAGGTTTTTGAGCGATGGTTGCCACAAATCACTATTTCCGTTTCAGCACTCTTTGCCAAAAGGACCTCCTGGCAGGATCAATCCTGGTCCATGGTACACTTGGAAACTTTAAAACCGTCTGCCAGTAGCTCGTCCAGCATTTCAGCGAATAGGTCGCCCTCTGCCCCAGCGGTTGTCCCTTCCCAGTTTGACCCCCTCCCTATCTTGCATCGGTGGGCGTAGGCTATATTGCTCCCTCTGGAGCCTCCGACCTCTGATGACGAAGGGAGTGAGGTGTCCAAGTGGATCCAAAATACTTGCAATGCGGCTTAGGAATTCTCTTGGAGTTGATGCAGGGTTCTTGGAGGATATGTTCAGAGTAAATGCATCAGTGCTTGGGTTGTAAACGATACCCTCGTCATTTCGGTTGTGTTCTGATGGAAGTCCTCGATTCCTTTGTACCTTTCCTGTTCTGGGATTGTCTGTTCAACTTCTTTACTGTTGATCATCCATTTTGCGAGTTTGAACCCACCCTTCGCTAGTAGCTCTGTTAGGCTCTTGATAATCTGTATAGCATGTTGTGACTCATTGACTGAGCTTAATCTGTCGTCCACATAGAATCTCTTCTTTGCAACTGCGGCAGCTTCTGGGTAATGTTCTTCGTTGTCAACACAGCACTTCTTGATGGCGTAGTTAGCACAGCATGGGGCGGACCTTTCTCCTAGGGGCTTTCTTATGCATTTGTACACATCAATTTCCTTGTCTGGGTGCTCACGATAAAGAAATCTTAGGGATCCTTCATCTTCTTCCTTCACTTTCATCTGGAGAAACATGTCAGCATTGTCAGCTGCAAAGCATATGTTGCCTTCACGGAATCTTGTTAGTACTCCTACGAGGGGGTTTAGGAGGTCTGGTCCAGTGTAAATTCTCTCATTCAAGGACACACCTTCCGTCTTTGCAGAGAAATTGAATACACGTCTGACTTTCTCTGGCTTGTGAGGATGCTGGACGGGATGGTGCACAAGGTAGTATACTCTGGGGGTTTCCATCTGTAACTCTTCTTCTGTCACCTTTTGGATGAAACCCTTTTCCAAGTCTGTCTTCAGGGTCTTGTTGTAGTCTTCTTTCAGCTCTTTGTTCTTACATAGCCTCTGTTCAAGCTGTTTCCAGTGCTGTTCTGCTTGCCATCGGTTGTTGACAAGTGGTTCTTCTTGATCTTTCCATTAGATAGGATTTTCCGCGCGAGCTAAGATTTTTCATCCTGACGTAAAGATCTTGCAATGTAGGTTGGGTGCGTGTATATCAGTCAACACGCTTTGTGCACGCTATCGCCTTGAACAACATTAATAGAGTCTCCTCTTGCTTTACTCACACGAATAACGCCATCCAGGCCTTTGGATGTAAGAATTACGGCGTCGGTTTTCACAGCTTAGCCTCATCCATCCTGTAATAAAAATCATAGTGTCATGTTTATGAAAGTTTTTACGAGAACTCAGGTGCGCGTGTTTTTGTTTATTAGAGAAATTCTACTGAAATCATGAGCGCTTGTTTTCTGTTTGTAATAGAAACTATATTAGAGGTCAGGTACGCTTTGATAACAAGATATTTTCGCGTAATTTTACTTTTTCTCTGACACAGCAGGACGCGCCTAGCAATCATTGTAAATGTAATTGTATGTTCTTTTTTAATAAAGACCACATCAATTGTAGCTGCATGCTTTTCGCTTTCTGCGGGTATATACAATAATATGTACAGAAATGTGGCAGAATATTTCACATGCACGATTTTCGAGGCGTGGGAACCGCCGATAAAATAACTAATGCGCGCGAAGCGAAGTCCATCCAGTTCTTGAATATCTATCCCGAAATACCTCTAATAGCAAAACTTAACTATGCATAGTATTAGGAAAATACCTGAAGTTATAACATTTTATCGCAGATAGTGAACTCCGTTCCAACATGATATAAATAAATTGTCTAAGATGCAAATACAAAGCAGTTCAGTTGCTCATCGCTAAATTACTAAACAAAATCGATTATTACTTACCTGGAGACAGGAATGAATGCAGAATTCTTCACATAAATATCGTTTACTTCGGCAGCAGGTTATTCTCTCAGAACGCTTGACTTTCGCCGATCGACTAGCAGCAAGTGTAATACGATACCCGCGAGAAGCAGTGTTTCTGAAAGCTTTGAGACAGTAGTTTACGGTACTAAATGAATTCAAACTTGTCTTTTATGGAAACCATATTATTCTACAAACCATCAAGCTCAAAACATTCGAAATTGTAATTATTTTTAATTTCTTAAATTTAATAAATTTCGAAAGTTTTCTGATGAAATGTCACAGATAAAAATACCGAACATTTCCCTCCGTATTCTACGTAGGATGTAGGTCAATCATAATAATTTTGCTATTTTTAATGCCAATAAGTTAATTTTGTTCATTTAACAGTGTCTAATAGAGATGCGATGTTGAAAGATTTTACCAGCCTCGTTTCCATGCTGAAGGAAATCGCTTTCTTGACTACCTAAAATATATCGTGTGCCGTGCTAGGATTTTCTGGGACTTTTGATATGTTATTAAGAGAGTACTAAAGGACGAAAAACAGTTGAAATGTCTTCTGTGGGAATTAGTTCCAGGTCAAGCCCGTTTTTGTCAAAGATTGCCTGGACTATTTTGATTAACTGGATTTTTGACGACTTTTTGCCAAAATTGCTCAAAATCCTGGTAAAATCTTAATTGAATTCAAACTTGTCTTTTATGGAAATGTGAATTCAAACTTGTCTTTTATGGAAACCATATTATTCTACAAACCATCAAGCTCAAAACATTCGAAATTGTAATTATTTTTAATTTCTTAAATTTAATAAATTTCGAAAGTTTTCTGATGAAATGTCACAGATAAAAATACCGAACATTTTAGAGAAAAATGTTGTTTTCCCTCCGTATTCTACGTAGGATGTAGGTCAATCATAATAATTTTGCTATTTTTAATGCCAATAAGTTAATTTTGTTCATTTAACAGTGTCTAATAGAGATGCGATGTTGAAAGATTTTACCAGCCTCGTTTCCATGCTGAAGGAAATCGCTTTCTTGACTACCTAAAATATATCGTGTGCCGTGCTAGGATTTTCTGGGACTTTTGATATGTTATTAAGAGAGTACTAAAGGACGAAAAACAGTTGAAATTTCTTCTGTGGGAATTAGTTCCAGGTCAAGCCCGTTTTTGTCAAAGATTGCCTGGACTATTTTGATTAACTGGATTTTTGACGACTTTTTTGCCAAAATTGCTCAAAATCCTGGTAAAATCTTAATTACTCTTACCTAGTTCGAGTCTACTTCAGATGAATCATCATCATCATCGTCCTCATCAGTGTCACTATCCTGGTCACACTGTAGATAGGAATGTGGATGACCGACAAAGTGATTTGTCCAGCACATGCCCCCTACACTAGAAAAACATATTTCATGCTTTGGGTTGTCAATCATGCAATCGTGATAAAACGTTGAATATCTAACAAGTGTCCATCAACTGTAGTTCATGCACGTCCAAAGGATTGCCCTTTTTCAAACGCCCTCAATAAAACGTCATCGAAGGTATGCGATGTATGCATGTGAATGACCGGCAAAGTGATTTGTTTAGCACGTGCCCCCACAATAGGAAAACATTTGTGTGCTTTGGGTTGTCAATCATGCAATCGTAACAAAACTTTACCGTGACCGCGAAACCTTCTTCGTCGTGGATGGGCTTGTGTTTCTGTCCTGTCAGCCAGCCCATGATTCCTGGTACTGTAACGTCAGCTTATTGAAACTGTTCAACCGGTATCAGGGCCTCACCGGTACTGCTATCTGAACTTGTGCATGGCTTTTTGAGCTCGGCATTGCATGCCATAGCCTCGGGCAGTGAGACGATGCTCTTGTCATCCTCAATGCGAAAAAGGAAGTCTTGGAAAAAGTCCATCACTTTTTCCTCAGTCTTCTTTCTTGTGCTTCCATCCGGGGAATACTATGGTGCCAAAATTGAATACAAGTAGTCAGCATCAACAGCGTCTTCTTCCTGTGATCGAATCACAAAAAGTTCCTTTAAAACACTTGGATGTGCCATAACTTCACCCGCGACTCCAAACATGTCTAGGCCTGCCCAACATTCTTTGAGATAAACAACTCTCTACGTGATGATGGATACGCAGATAGATTTCAGGATGTCTTCAATGTGATCAATATCAATTTTGCCGGTATAGCCAAGCTCAATGATTGCATCAGTGTTTGCTGTCAGGTCTTGCTTGATTGACTGTATGTACACCTTGTCACTGGCTGTCAGGTCCTGGTCTTCATTTATATTTACAAGATCGACAGATGGTTGCAGCATCAGATCGTATACACTTTCCTCCGGGAAGCAGGGTGGCGGGCCTCCCTGTGCTATGTTGGCAGCCATGATTTGTCCGCACGTGCGGAAATTCCCAGATATGTCCAATACACTCCACCTGGGCCAACCCTTTAACTGCCGTGGCGACCCGTCAAATCGAAAGCCAGGTCGTCCCGCGTCCCGCTGAGTGTTGCACTCTCGGGATCGAACGGGATCGCTTTACACCGGAAGTCAAATAGCTGGCTTGGTTACCAGGCCATCTGACTATGATGGCGGCCGGAGTGCCATGTTGCCAGTTCGTGACACTTCGTTCCAAATGGGCTTCAATTTTAATATTTATCCAGCCTAAAACCCTCGATTACTTACAATGTTATGGCACTGTTACAATTAAATATGTTTCTACCTTCGTTTGGCTTTAGAGACCAAATTATTTCACGGTTATGGTTGTCAAGTGGTGTCAGTTCGTCGGCCATGTTTGTCAGGTCGTCCCACTCGTAAGTTTATATGGCCTTTCGTGAGTTCTCCTCTCGCCTTAGGTCACATTCCCGGGAGTTAGTTGGTAGGTGCGATGAGAGAAACAAGAATGTATGTCAATGGTATGACTAGTTTTACGGGAAAACTAGGTGGTCTGCGTCGGCGGAGACGTGAACATGAACAACAACAACCAAAGGTTGAGATTTATGTTAAACGCCGTGGAAAAATGATGTTTTGTGCTGACGTTTCGAGCGTTAGCCCTTCGTCGGAGCAAAGAGAGAAAACAGAGGGAGTGGGGCTGTATATAAAGTAAATGTAGAGCCGTTGCTAGGCAACAGATAAACATTCGGAATGACTAAAGGTGATAATTGGTTAAGAATAAGGATGCCATGGGCCATTGAAATCGTAAACTAGTGATAAAAGTAAAGAAAGAGGAAATATGATGTGATGTAGAAAACTAGATATAAGAGAAAAATTCATTGATGCCGTGGGGTGATCGGCAACCGAGTGAAAGAATAAGTCTATTCTCTTTCTGGAAGCGAGAATGATTAGACCCGTTGTGAAAGGAAACACCGCAAACAGTCATATGATCTACAGTGTGACCGGGAAGATTGAAGTGTCGGGCCACTGGTTTGTTGCGGTCATTTTTGTTCACATCATTGCGATGCTGGCAAAAGCGCGTAGAAAGCATTTGACCGGTTTGTCCTATATAGATCATGCGGCAAAGGGAGCAAGTAATACAATATATGACGTTGGCGGTGGTGCATTTAAAGTGATCCGTGATGTTAAAAGACTCGCCGCTAGGGCCGAGGATCCGGGTGGTGGAAACGACATGATCACACGTTGTGCATTTTCTAGTACATTTGAAAGTGCCGGGCTGTAGACTGCCAGGCGTGAGAACGCCTCTAACAAGAGAATTGCGCAAGTTTCGGTCCCGCTTAAAAGAGAACAAAGGCGGCTTGGGGAAAATTGCGGCTGTTTCCGGGTCCCTTTGTAGGATCTTAAAGTTCCTGGATACAAAATGCTTGATTGCTAGGTTAGTAGGATGAAAAGTAAGAAAGGAAGGGGATCCTATCCTCTAGAGTGGGTTCTGATGGCTGCAAGGCTGTGGTTCTGTCGATCGAACGGGCGCGGTTAGGGCGTTAGCGACGACATTGTCAGGGTAACCACGATTTCTGAAAAACTCGCTCATTTCGTCCGATTTAGCCATAAAATCGGCCTCCTCGCTGCACAAGCGACGGAGTCGGAGAAACTGAGAGAACGGGATAGCTGTCTTGACATGCGCAGGGTGCGATGAAGAGAACAACAGGTAACCATGAGAATCAGTAGGTTTGTAGTGAACGGAAGTAGCTAAGCGATCTCTGTTAATAGTAAGATTGATATCTAAGAATGTGAGAGAGGTCCCCGAAATTTCCCATGTGAATTCGAGCGCTGGGTGAAAGTTGTTGACAAAGGAAATGAAGCGCTCGAGGTCAGGCTTAGGGCACGATGTAGCGCCAATGCATCGTCAATGTAGCGTCCGTAGAAATAAGGCGTGGGGCCATCGTACTGCTGAAAAATTAGGTCCTCGATGTAGCCAACGAAGAGGTTGGCGTAACTGGGTCCCATTTTAGTACCCATGGCTACTCCATTGACTTGCTGATAAAAATCGCCTGAAAAGAAAAGCAATTAAGAGTGAGGACTAACTCAGCTAGTCTGAGTAGAGTGGCAGTGCTAGGTTCTAAGACACTCCTACGGTCAAAGAAGTGTTTAAGGGCCTTTAGGCCCTCGTCATTAGGAATGACTGTATACAAAGACTTAACATCCATAGTGAAGATAAACCTATGCGCACTATCGGCAGGAAAAGAAAAGTTATTGAAAATGTGGAGTGCATGGTTGGTGTCCGTAATATAAGAGGGAAGTGCTTTGACGAACGGGGCCATCTGTTTGTCTAAATAGCTCGAAATGAGCTCTGTAGGACAATTACATGCAGAAACACTAGGGCGTCCCGGATTGTTAGCCTTGTGGATCTTGGGTAGAAAGTAGATATTAGACGTTCTAGGTGTAGTAACGATAAGATTGGTAGCAGTCTTAGGCAGCTCATGATCTATGATAAGTTTCTTAATAGTTTTAGTATTCTGGTTGGTCGTCGTGAGGTCTTTCTTAAGTTTAGAATAGAACGTAGTGTCGGAGAGTTGGCGAGCGGCTCCCTGTTTGTACAGGTCGGTGCGCCAAACGACCACCGCGCCGCCTTTGTCGGCAGGCTTAATGACAACGTCTTTACGCATGCGGAGAGATCTCAGAGCTGACATCTCTTCCCTAGAAAGGTTGCTGAAATTAAGTTTGCGGTTGAAATGCACGCGCTGTAGGTCCTGACGACATTTTTTGACAAAAAGATCAACGGCAGAAATTGACCGTCGTTAGGAGTCCAGTGAGATGAGCTGGGTTTAAGAGCTTCAAAGTCGTCTTTCTCAACCGTATGTCCTTTGACGTTTAACTTCTTCGAAATGCGATGTGTAAGTATCATTATGGTCTAAAATCTAAATCATATTCGTAGCACATTTCGGCCTCGAGGTATACGATCGTTAACTTAAATACACACGGACTATGCTGCCCTTGAAGACTTATTGTGTCAATAGTGACTGAATCAAACCCTTTGTCGAATAGATTTTTACACTTTTTAAGTTTGTGAAATCTAAATGCCCTTTGGCATTCTTAAAACATTCCGTTTATACTATATTAACCTATCACATTTTCCTCGTTCTTAAAGGGGCTATTGCATGCACAGGCCACTTCTCTGCCCAGAGTAAATAATCGAGGAAATCAGTCAATTAAAGAGCCCGTGTCAGCCACTCCTTTGTTATTGTTTTCGTTCGATATTAGAAGACGAATTACGTGTAGAAATCTCTTAATAAACATCTAAAAGCAAAGTTTCAGATTTGAGTTACCAAATTCAATCGAGAAAATTGCTCTATATTCTCTAAATCAGCCGATGGAAATGGATTGTTTCTCCCACTTGGTATGTTGCTATGCTGTCAAAATGGCGGCTGACACAGGCTCTTTAATGTCGATTGATATTGGCAATCGATGATTAATCGATAGTCACATGTTGATATATATTTAGGTACTAGGGAAGGGTCATGGTCAAAATTTCAATTCTCCCCAGAATCACACAATTTGATGTAGTTTAAAACTTTGAAATTTCACGAATTCCTACAAAAATCGAGAGAGAAATGCAATGTATTTCGCGTCAAATATTGTAATGTTATACCTTGTTTGTATTCTGAGAATGAATCTGGAACGGTAACCCTTTGTCGAATAGATTTTTACATTTTTTAAGTTTGTGAAATCTAAATGCCCTTTGGCATTCTTAAAACATTCCCTTTATACTATATAATATTAACCTATCACATTTTCCTCATTCTTAAAGGGGCTATTGTACGCATACAGGCCACTCCTCTGCCCGGAGTAAATAATCGAGGAAATCAGTCAATAGAACAAGAACAAGAAGTTTATTTTGCAAATAAAATAGAGTAGGAAATAAGGTAGCGCCATCCGCAAATAGAAAAACTAGTCGAGGCGGATGGCACTAGATTTACAAACACATTATTATTAATATTTTCATTAGAGCTGCATCACTTGTTTATACATAAAAGGGAAATAGCGAAAAAGTAGAAAAAGTTGAAAGAAAATTAAGTAAGATGAATTTAAAAAGATATTATTAAGCGAATGAAAGTTTGGGCATCCTCAAGATCATTTTATCCACACCAATATAATCGTTTTCAGTTTCTAACAAATGTATCAATATTTTTCTTAATTGTTGCTTAAAATTCGTTTTATTCTCATTTCTCAAGCTTACTGGTAAACTATTATAAATACAGGATCCAGACCGTCAATTAATATCGATTGATAGTGGCAATCGATGATTAATCGAAGGGAAGGGTCATGGTCAAAATTTCAATTCTCCCAAGAATTACACTTGATTTCGTTTGCGTCAATTTTAATTTCGAACAATTCGGATATCTTGTATTTGCGTCGTTGGATGTCTGAGATCCAATGCAATTCCTTTACAGCATCTTCTTTGTTCAAGAACTGAAGGTAGTTTTCATGCTTTTTCCGACAGTCAAGAACAGCGTCTTCTAGTTACTTTTGTAACTTTTTCATATACGAAGTTGGGAGATGTCCTTCTTCCACCGCTTGTTTCGCATTATCGTAAATTGTTTGGAAAACTGTGAGCGCGGTGTCTCTTTTAAATAGAACTCATTCTACGATTTTCCTCTTGTTCTTTTCTGATTGTTTCATCTTGTTGTGCTTGAGTTCTTTGGCATCTGTAAATAAGCTCTGAAGCTCACTGATCCAATTCCCTGCCTCTTCAATTTCATCGTCTGTAAGATCCCTTGTGTAGATGTCGTGTTTATCTTCTAGTTGTGTCCATGCGTAGTTAAGTTGCTTGAAATTGTCTTCAATTGTTTCGATGCTTCTTCTGTCGCGGACAGATCTTAGGGAGTTGTTGCGTTTTCTTGTGAACTTTATTCGTGCCGTGCGGCGAATATTTTTGGCGTCGTCTTCCATCACTTATGTTTGGACTGTGTATTTAGATGTCGTAGTTCGGTAACCACGGATTTCGAATGTTTCGCCCAGTCATGAGTACCACGGTTTCAAATTCTTTCATGTTTATTGTAGAAAGTTGTATGTTCGAAATCTATAAATAAGTTACAATGAATTGGCTATGATATATGAAAATATATAATGTGGAATACAGAAAAAGAGATATTTACCCGTTGGCGTCTTTAGTAGTGTGTGATCAGGCGAAAGGAGATGCTGCAGATGCTAGTGTTTACAGTAGTTATGCGATTGTGACGTTATTAATAATTATGATTCTAAAATAAGTTCATTTCGTTGAACATACCAGATGACAAAATCGATGCAAACAAACAGCTGATTGAAAAGTGCAGATTGAGTTAAAATGATTGGCCCAGACGCCAAAAACGAAGAATGGACTGCACATTCATGCTTTACAGTTTGCTGAGCGGAACTCTTAGAAGTGATCCAAGACAAGGCCAGCCCTAAGAGAGTGGAATATGTTTTCGCGAAAGAATCCTGGACTCAGCTCGAAAATGCTCACGACAAGTATGCATATCAACTACCTGACGACGAATTCGAAGTGAAAGAAGAGTCGATTAACGACATCCACGAGCTTTATATGGAAACAAACTCAAGAAAGTATAAATACATTGACGCGCGCGCAAAAGAAGCACATCTTCAAGATTTAGTAAGAAAGGAAAAATGTTGCACTTCAGACTGTCAGACTTTATTATTTAAAATAATATAAATATGAAAGGAGCAATGGGTAACAGCAGCTGGATTTAGGAATATACAAGGATATTAAAAAGACAACAATACACAAGTGAAGGGAAGGAAAGTAGCAAAAATTGAATATTGCAGAGGCGCAAAGGAAAAACATGGATCACACGGACCAAGCAAGTGTTCATATAGAGAGACAAAAAGACTAGTGTGCTCATGTTTGGAAATCCCTAAGAGCTGTGCTAATTTGCTGTGCTAATCAACGTAATCATCGAATGAGTGTAAAATTTAACAAACACGCGCCATTTAAAGGGCTGTCGAAGCGCAAACAAAAACAATTATCTAAACCATGAATCAAAAATGGTATTAGGACGTCAATCAAAGTAAAAAAATAAATTATACGCCTCTGGTGATACTATTAGGTATAACAAACATTATCGAAATAAAATTAGCGCTTTAATACGGCTAAACAAAAATAATTAATATTATTTTACTTTCTTTGAGACTAACATTTACAACATGAAAAAAACTTAGGAAGGAATTAATAATTTGCTTCATCGTCAAGTTAAATCTACAAAGAATCTTAGCACTTTCAGAGATCCTAGCAACAATAATAAACTAACGAGAAACCCTTTGCGTATTTCCAATATTTTAGATACTCATTTTGCATCAGTGGGTAGTAACCTTGCGAAAAAAACTTCCCCAGTCTCATTGCGATTTTTCAAATTACCTCGCTAAATCAAAATCCCCCGGATCATCGTTTTTGTTTCAGCCGGTGACGGCCGCCGAAATCCAGTTGGAAATTTTCTCTATTCCTAACAATAAGGCGTGTGGTCTATATTCTTGTCCGACGCAACAATTGAAATGCGTTAGCGATATCATTAGCCAACCATTAGCATCCCTATTGAATTTCACAGTCCCTCAAGGTGTATACGCTGAGCGCGTGCATCATTTGCAAATCTCGTTGCGGTGATTGTGCAAACATTGAAACTAGAAACAAACGACATGATGTCCCGTATGGAACAACTAGAAGATCAACTTGGAGATCAATTCTTCGAGTGCCAAGGAATATACAAAGAACTAGGCACACATGTCGATAAAGTTACAATGGGAACATGATATTCAATGGATAGAGGATGCACGTACAGATTTTGACGACTTGTTAAAACAACTAGAGATGAAGATCTGGATTGTTAAGTACCAAGAAATCATGGATACGTTTGCAACACTATTTGATGAGAAGTGTTTAAATACAAATTATTTGTGTATAGAACAATACAACGGCGAAGAAAATGAAGAATTAGAAAGTCCTATCGGTGTAAACAGTAAACCCTTTCTCGACCAGGATAAAGAAAAAACAGCCATAGTACAAGGCATGAAAATGGAAGGACGAGTGTTCAAAAAGGATGAAGCTATATTTGATGACAATCAGAATAAGATGCGATGTGCCACCTCAAATAATACTGAAGCGGAAGAGAAGCCTAAAGTTTTAGCATCCATAACAAAGGAAAACATTGAATTTAAAGACCTTGGGAAAACAAAATTACACATACCAAAGAAAAGAACGAATGCACAAAATACTTCAACGAAACGATGTATGGAAAATCCGGTAGAAGTCACCAACCATACCCATAGAAAGTAGAGATTGCTTCTCGGCGTATTCAAAGAGAAAACTCAAACCGACACAAGCAAAAACTCCAGACCATAAAGAAAGATCTAGAAAAACGAAAAAGAATCATGCATCTCATTGTAGAAAAGGAACACAAAGACTGGATGACACCTAACGACACCAGAATAAAACGATCTTACGAAACTCCACGAACAATGGCAGGTCGCCCGCCAGAGCGTGTTATTATTGTTATAATCAATGTACTTTACTCAATACATAATCACACTTGACATTTTGAACCAAGGATCACGAACTCAGATTGATACAATCGCCTTTGGCGGAGTGTTTCGTTCTAACGAAATGACGTTCTAATCGATGACGTCACAATTTGTAATTAGTAAGACCAAACCAACTTTATTGTTAGTCGTGCAATAGAAACGGAGACGCCAATGGGTAAGTTCCTCTTTCATCAGGAAATTATCAATCAAGTAATTCTACCCATGTACCTAACTGATACTCATTATACACAGATTTCGAATCTCATCACCTGTTGAACCGTTACTAATAAACTACAGTTATTTGAAACCTTGGTGATGTCACGTGCATAAAATGATCTTTTGTTGGGTAAACCAGTATATGTTCTGGCTTTTGCATCTGATTTTAGGAACAATTTCACGACACTCAATTTGTCTTTTAGTGCCACTTTGTCACTTAGTTCTGTGTTTCTCTGTTTTAAAGCTTCATAATGGTAATTGAACTGAGTGGAGTGCAATTTGGTTTGAAATCACACGCGTGATTTCAAAATCAAACGAGCGCGTAGCGCGAGTTTGATTTGATATCACAAGTATAATTTCAGACCAAAAATTCAATTACCACTTTATTATATCCATTTTGAAATCACATTCTAGAGGCCCAGAGGATTCTTTCATTTTATTTTCTCGAAACCGGAAATGCCTAACAATAACATTGTATGCAAATGTACGGAGACGTAGAAATATTGAAGTTTTGCGATGGAACTGACTTTGCTGGGCGAAACCTGACTTGCGATGGCTTAAAAACAAAACTTGACTGCAAATTATGCTTGGAAGCCATGAGCTGTATTGCTAAATTTCATCGCTTGCTGCAACTGGCGGTGGATGGTAGTGTTCTTCGTGTTGAAGAGAGTGGAGTTTGATAGATATGTATGAGCAGAGGTGATTTTCAAGATGGCGGCATCGTTTCACTATCAGCTGTGAATCTGCGGAACACTTTCATCCAGCTTTGTGTAAACTGGGAAGTGTTTTTATTGATCACTTTAGACTTCAGCTCTTTTACCACATTGTCTACCGGAAAGCATGTAAAATCATCATCTTTTCATTTGTGGAATTTGCTGTTGTTTGTTTTTCGGACTCGGATTCCTGGACTTGAGACCGGAATCCAGACATGCTGGATTATTCCCTTGAAAATCATACATATTGTCGTGAAACTGATATCATACTCTGGAAAAGCGACAGATAAAAAGGTACTGTAAATATTCAAAGTTTTATCCATAGTTTTGTCTTTGTTTCTTGTTTTTCTTTTCAAGCAGAAGAAGAAAGGGGAGAATTTCCCCAAAAAATTGCAGGAAGATGGTTTTCCTGTCATTATTTTCCTGTAATCTGATTGGTCAGTGCCTGAAATCTGATTGGCTGATTGATTTTGGTGCTTCATTTTGATTGGCTGAGAAAAAGATGCGATTTAGACTCAAAAGGATGCGATTTGGGAATCAATCGCACTGTTGTAAACCAATCAGATTGCAGGGATTGACAGTGATGTCAAAATGGATATAATAAAATCTTTAACTTCTGTTCACAGATTATTTTATCTTTCTATGCACACCCCTTACAATCAATTTTAGAATTATTCATAGGGTAGGTGTGATCATGATCATGTCTCCTTGATACTCTTCTTCACTAAACATCATTTCAGTTCCATTAGGCAACTGCTCCGAGTTATTGTGTTTACATACGGCCCCCTGGGAAGATTTGAAGGCACTGTCCTGTCCTGTACATTTACTGTTTTGCTCTGAATTGAAGTGTTGTCAGACTTTTGCTTTTTACAGCCGAATTCGATGTATCGCGATGCTACAATCGGTTTTGGGCAATTCTGCGCTGTCACCTAAAATTGTGGGCGGGGCTATGCACTGCACTACTGCACTGCGCCGCCGGGACAAGCAAAGAGATTTTGACTCGTAAAACTATGACTCGATCGTATCCCAAAGAACTGCGTTGGAGAGAGGTAGAGGGTCACAGATATAGCTGCAGTCCTCCATGTGGGAATGACGTTTGTAAGAAAAATACGACTCTTTGAAACAAACAAATCGATTGAGTATCGTCGTATACCAGGAAAGGTGAAACGCATGAGCGGTAAGTGATGGCTTTGTCTTCGTATTCCTAAACTTTTTCGATCAACCATTACAAAATACACTGGACGAAAAAATGGATTCACTCGTAAGAAAAGAAGTAGTGAAGCTGTAGTGAATTCCACATTTGCTCATCTTTGCATACATTCGCGCAAATGCGAAGTTTGAATTCGCATCAGATTTGCCATCATACAAATTTGGTGAAGAGCGCTTTTACACTAGATTTGCTCAGCTTACAAATGTGTATGCAATTACCTACATTCGCAACAACTTTGCGTAGCGATAAATATAACTGCAAATTTCGTGTTCACTTAACGTTTGCCGATGTTTACCCGCGTTACAAAGTTCAATGTTACAATGAGCAAATATGCTGCATACGCTTTCTTGCGTTACCTTTGCTAAAAGGCGAATTTAGTAGCGAATATCAAGTTTTTAACATATGATCTCCACTTTCACTCATCTCAAACCTACACATGGTAGTACAGAATCGAGCCGCTCCTGTCGTAAAAGTGGAGCCAATGTTGTATTTGCGTCATATTTGATCAACGTTTTACAGAGCGCAATTGCTGTATTTGCGTCATATTTGATCAACGTTTTACAGGGCGCAGTTGTTGTATTTGCGTCATATTTGATCAACGTTTTACAGGGCGCAATTGTTGTATTTGCGTCATAGTTGATCAAGCTCATTTAGCGGTTGCAAATATCTTATTTGCACGATGTTTGTTTAGATTAATCTACCGGTATATTTATCCCCGTAAAACAGATAATGATGACAGGATTCACAAATAAATATCCATTCATTTTATTTCAAAATTCAACAACAGCAAGTCAAGACAAATAATTTGTGACAATCATACTTAATTTCAGCTGATAAAATAATTGTATAATAAAATATAATTTTACAATTTTCATATAAATAAGGCGTTAAAATTAAAAACCTCAAATAATTCATATAAAATATAATTTTTTACAATTTTCATATAGATAAAATGTTAAAATTAAAAGAAATCCATAATATAAATTTTTAATAAATGCTATGATATCTTTAAAATCAGAAAATTAAATATATAACTAGCCTGAATTTCAGGAGTATCTTATTGCTCGTAACATATAATACAAGCAATGCAAGAGAAAACTGAAAGGCAGAGAACTAAGTATGTGCCAGACGGCCTCGCGGAACCCATACATCACATGTAACAGCTGCTCTGTGGCACTTAGAAGTGATTTTGTACTGTGATGTTTCAAAACGAAGACGTGAAGCAAAAAATGCCTCAGGAAAAATCAAACGTTCAAAACCTCACTTTGATAGAATTAACAAATGTGCTACAGTCTGATCTCTGCCTTCAGACGTCTCTTTCTCTTGAAATGTTTTACGAGCGTAAATAGACTTCTGAGATTGAGGTTAACATTCATTCAAATAATAATATAATTTTTTTCTTGTATTACCCTTTCTTTCAAGGGTTCATTAAAATCACTCTTTGGTTCTCAAAAAAGGGAATTGCTGCAAGAAGAAAACAGTATTGAACAAAAACTATCCAAAATTGTGTCAATCATCCTAGCTGTATTACAGTCTTGCGCGTCCAACCGTGGTAACCCGACAAAGTTTCTTACAAAATTGTGATACCTATAGCACTTTCACTTATTCGTTTTCAGTTTAGGCTGGTTAAAACTTGGATGCAAATAAGATGGGGTGGCCACGATTGAGCACACACGATTGTAATGGGGTGTGTCTACTACACGAACTACTGCTTAACTGCCCACTCGGGGGCATCAATAGATGCTGGCCTAGTGGAATGCGCCCCTTCCTTCCTTTCCAACAACATGTTTTTGCCTTTGTGGCCACGCATCTTTTTAACCCTTTTATCAAGGGTGACCATCAAGTTATCCAGCTCTTGACTTCTCCAGGGCAATTTGTGGACAAAAAAGACCTTGGATGGATCTTCATCTGAGCTATTCCGTTCATCTTCTTCTTCTGATGCGGTATGTTCAGATGAGCAGTAATCTACGGCCATTACGCCCAGGTATTTCTCTTTGGATACCTCCGACATTGATGAACATCCCTTTAAGGCACTTTTCCTTAATTTTTTTTCTACAAAGGATAAAAATGAAACAAACATTAAGCTAAGGAGAGACAAGTAAACAAGTTTTCCAGAATTCCAGGCGTAGTGAATTTTCCTATGTTTGGCGAAAGATCAGTGAAAGGGCTTCTTCGCATGGAGCATTATGAGCCCAGGGTGTTGTAGTCAGCTAGAGAAAAATTAAAACAGACGCTGAAGAAACATATCAGCGATTATTCTTAAAAACACACAGAAGATCTTACTTTGAACTCAACATTTATTGCTTTGTTCACTGACACAGAAATTGGGGCATGCTGAACAAAACTAGCCAATCAAATTTCTTTGTGAAAACAATCACTTTTCTGTAAGATCTGCTTCGGATCAACAAGAGAGCCCCCAAATTCTTCAACCAAAAAAGGTAATAAGCGTGAATCAGTAAATTAGAAGTCTGTATAGTTTGTTCAGCATGGCCTACTTTCCTTTTCTGCATTCTGTGTCCGCTATGCAACTTTGTGTTTGATCATTGAACATTCGCAATGTGAAAACCACGTCACCAGGGGCCTAGCTAGAGAGGGGTCCTGGGACCCCACTTTTAGAAGAAAGTTACAGTAAACATTAAGAAAAAAAATTGGCAAGCTGGAAAATGGCACCAAAAATTTGTACAGATGTGACCCCCCCCCCCCCCTTTCTCAAATCCTGGCTACGCCCCTGCACCTTGGCAGGCCAACCTGCCATGGCTGCGCCTTATTGCAGCCATACACACTAGGAACAAGCCGGCCACAACAGGGTCAGTTCCAGCTCTCCCATGTATGGGTCAGCCTGTTGCAGTCACATGTTTCTAGAGTATGTGACTGTAAGGTGTGTAGTGTCTATGTCACACTGTAAACAAATCTCTTTTGAGCCAACAGCTTTTTTCTATCGATAAGCTATGTACACGTTTAAAATCATGTTTAGCATTTCTTATCACTCACTCCATTATTAGTGATCAACTTACCGTGTTTAGTCTGCCTCGCTTCCTTTGCTTAGCCAATACATTCTCCTTTGAATTGCTTGCTGCTAAATTGTAATCCCGCTTCTTCGTACGGAAATGCACACGCATTGCAGCTGTAAATCAGAAGACCATGATGTTGTAATGAGCATGTAGTGGAAAAAGTGCAGGGCTTCTAGGGAAATAAGTCATCTATTTATATATTTGGCAACTTTCACCTGAACTTCTACTGTCAACCACAAAATACTATTTTGGAGATAATCACCTAATAAAAGCAGGACATCCAAAAACTTTGTGGATTTAAAAGCTCCCTATCGAAAAAAAAAACCTTTGTTGCGACAATTCGTTTTCCCATTCACTTTGTACTGCATGTAGTATTCATTGATCTAAAATTACAACAATAAACTGGACAAGACTGCAAGATTTTCCCACTTGAAAATTTAGAATTATTTTCCTGACTCCCACAAAAGTATTGCCAAAAAGTAAAGAATTTCAGGAATCATTTATTTCAAGCCGGATATTCAAGCACAAAAGCACTCCCCTACTGATTCTCAACCATGCCAAAATATCATGTGAAATAAGAGGCAACTGTGATCACGATTGTCATCTCTTCAGTTTGGCATATCTCCATTTTGAGGTCCACTTGTTCACTGCATTTATGAAATACATACCTTCGATTTTATTTGCTTGTGTGTCTTTATCTGTGCTCCGAACGCCTTGGTAAAGAGCCCTGTTCAGTTCTTGATTTTCAACATCATCAAAACTATAATACAGAGGTGAAAACAAAAATCACTGAAAAGCAGCCATGTAACTCTTGCTTTTCCAAATTAAACCCCAAACATTTCAATTTGATGACGTCACACGAACAAGTATATTTTCGTGGCTGACTTTTGGTCCACCCCATCTTTATTGGGGGTATCTTTTCTGAAATTCCTATTCATGGTTATGGACTACCTTCAGAGTACTTTTTTGTTAAAATGGCATAATTTGATGACAAATAGTCCTATCTTGATACCTCATTTTAAAATGTATATCGTGGGCTAAACAATGGTATATAATTTTATTTAATTGATCAAAACCCAGTTTTTACGGAGTCCTTTTTGGGTGCATCACTTCAACTTTTTAGAGCTCCACCCTCTGCATGAATGCTATTGTTTGTTTAAACCATTTTAGCAGATGTGTTCTATAAAACCATGCCTGGGATTTTGGACCAATCATCTATCAACATGAGTGACCCAGGACAGATCTTCAGACACGTTTATACCGAGAAATTTGAATGAGGTTACACGCTCAACAATTGTGCCATCAAGAAACAAGGCAGGGCAACAATAGGAGTTGTAATGTAAGAAATCAATTTCCATACATTTACATTTTTTGGGATTCAAGCGCATATTATTTGATTGAGCAAAAAAGTGGATATCATCAACGATGTTACTAAGGTATGACGGCGAGTTCCTAGGGATGACCTCAAGTACTGTCAGATCGTCCACGTACTTGGCTCTTGGACCCCAACCCTTGACGAGGTCGTTCACCATTACGGCGAACAACAAGGGGCCTAGGCGTGTTCCTTGAGGGATTCCACCGTTGAGTGGCATAAACTGCGAGGCATTAGACGAGATCCTCACCCGCTGGGTTCTTCCCATCAAAAACGCAGCAATCCATCTGATAAGGCAGCTATGGATGTTGAACGTACTTAGTTTGGCTAACAGGATTTGTGATCAATGAGATCAAATCCTTTGCGGAAATCCGCAAAGAACAGTCTCACCCAATTGTTGCCATTGTCTAAGGCTTCAAGAGCAAGATGGAGTAAATGGACGATGGCATGAGCCGTAGACTTCCCCGCAACAGCGAACTGGTTAGGGTCGATGTCACTTAAAATGGAAGGGGAAGCTCTAACAAGGACGAAGCCCTCCATCACCTTCGTGAGCTGGGGAGTCAAGGAGATGGGACGGATGTCATTGTTGATGGTGCGGGGAGGAGATACCTTCGGCAGAGGGGGTATCTCAGCGCTTTTCAGGAGCGAGGGAAGATAACCATCTTTCAAAGACGCGTTGAATAGATCCGCCACCGCAGGTGCAAGCTCAAAAGCAAATGTTTTAAGAACTCTGTTGGGTATGCCATCGGGACCAGGTGACTTTCTCACTTTTACAGACTTTAGGGAGACGAAGGCCTTGTGCGCTGAGACCAGAAGGTCAGCGGGGATGTCCGATACCGCGATGCTGGCATCGTCCGTTGGTGTCAGGGGGGTAAATGACGCCGTCAAATCCACGAAGAACTCGTTTATTTTCGGCACAGAGTGTCCACAGAATCGATTTCGCCACCGATCAGCTGTGAGTACCACTTCCCTTGCTCGCCAGTCTGACCAGAGACGTTTTTAATCTCTTTCCACCAGCGACTCGGATTAGTTTCCTTGAGGTTCCGTACTTTGTTGTTATAATACGACGTCTTGCAAGTGGCAATGGCACGTGACACTTTATTGCGCCAGATGTTAAACATTGGCGAGTCCTTGCCGAACCGAGCAAGAGAGCGCTGCCTCCTGGATATCCACTTTTTGATCTTTGGTGTGATCCATGGCTTATCCGAAGAATATCGGAGCGACCTCTTCAAGGGGAGAAATCTGTCAATTGCGTCCTTCATGGTGTTAATGAAAAGCCGGAACTTGTCCTCACAGGAGTGTGAAGCCAACAATTCATCCCAGGTGTAAGCAGTGATCCACAATCAAGTTCATCAACCTTGTTTGACAGACATCTTGTGTTGCATATAAGCATCCTCGGAAGGGAGATACTTTGAGGTTTGTGCGAAGCGGCGGTAGAATTGAGTACAATTCCGATATATGGTGTTATTGGCGGGATGGCTGTGGTTCCCACTATATCCGTAGATGATGTTATTGGCGGGATGGCTGTGGCTTCCACAGGGAGCCCATCGGGCAATGGAGAAATAGACAAACGGCTTGGAATCTTTTACGTTTGGATCTAAAAGATTTCCTAATACCGAGATCTCCAAGTATTTGCCACAGTTCGGGTGTAACACGCTGTTTAGAGCTCGATTTCCGTAAGGCTTTGAGGAAACTGCTCGAGTAACACAACCTTTCTTGACTCGGTGCCGATAATCCAACATGGCGGACTCGCTGAGATGACTTCGAGAAACACCACCACTGCCCATAAAACATCACAACGAAGGCGAAGTTGGAAACCAACTGCAGGAGAACCGCAACAGGTACAATATGAAGAGAATTCGGCCACATGGTGGGATATGAAGACAACTAGGATGATGGTTTGACAAGACAAACACGGAGCTAACGAAGCGATGGGGCAGCCATATTGGCGCCGCTGACCAATCTAGGTTCTAATTCAATGATGTTGGGAAGCACGGTTGGTCCAGCGTTACGACGTTGGGTCTCTCACCGCTGTGATCCGGGTTCGATTCCTGGCCGGGACAGAGGAAATTTTCTTTCTGTTCGGGTCTCGGTCGAAACTGGTTCATATTGTGAGTTGAACTTTGTTGTACTGTGTTTCACGTCTTTCGGATGAGACAATAAACCGAGGTCCCGTCTCGCCTTTCTACCCTTCCCAGTTCCAGGGGGACGTTAAAGAACCATTGGGGACGTAATAAACCCTCTGGCAGTGACCACCCTCAGTGTCTGGGCTTATGACGGCATGGCTGCCAGTGGCGCCGTTGAGACCCAACATAATTCAGCTTACGAGCTGCGAGTTTGGGAGTCGGTCGCACAAACGTTTTACGTTTTTTTTGGAGATTCAATTTCCTTATCAAGCTTTGATTTTTTCAAGAATTGCGGTTTGACATTTCTTATATAATCCTAGCAGACACACAGAAGTGGCTCTAAAATCAGCTCTTTTTAAAATTTCAAAAATCCCTGACACAGTTTTTTTAGAACACATCTAAGCCCATGGTAAAATGTTGTTAAAGAACGAAAGCAGTGTGTGCGTGGAGCTCTCAAAAGTTGAGCTGAACTGAACTGGGAAGGCACTAAAGAATCTGTGTTTTATCAAATTAAAGAAATAAAGTTTTCATAGTTGAGGTGAATAAACAAGTGTTTTATCATGATTTTGGCCACTGAGAAATATCATAACTCGCACGTGTGAAAAATGATGAAGCGAAATTCACTGAAGCGAAATTCATCGAATCGAAAATTTTCAGAAAACTTTATATAATAATCAGAATAATACATAGGCGAACAAGTGAGAATATCAAAATTTGAACACGAGAAGATAAATTTCATATCCCTGCGTGCCCATGTATTATTCTCTATTTAAAATAAAGAATTACTTGTCAAGACACGACTTTGTTGTGCAAAATTGTGCGAAATTTAACGAAAAATATGACAAAGGTAGTCTTTAACATTAAGGGCCTACAGAGAGGGATATGCAGGAGGGCTTGAGCCCCTGGAGGGCTTGTAGCCCACAATGACTCATAAAAGCATATAGAATCATGAACACATACTTTTCACCCTGCTTATGATTGTACAATGCATCGCTTGCCAGAAATTTTGTGCTGGGTTAACACAATAATTTTGTGCTTATTAGTTTCTCCCATGATGCACTGCAGGCTACAACAGACAATTGTGACAGTGCAACTATTTCTGAAATAAGTGTATACACTTTTATAGCGTATACCAGTATATCAGCACTCTAAGCGTCATTGTAAAAATACATTTTGCCAATTTTTACCCCACCTCTCTAATAAGCCTCCCTCACACTAAGATTGTGTTCTGCAGTCCATGCCCATTATAACTAAGTACTATTATATATTCACCTTTGAGTGAAATCCCATTTCAGTTGGTTGCGTCCGTCTTCTTCGTCGTGAGTGAGCTCTTTGTAAACCTCTCTTACATGAGCCTTAAAAGAAAGTTTAAAAGCTGTTATTGTTAGTGTGCTGCATAATCCTTTTGATCTCATACATGATACACTTTTTACAGCTAAAATTGTTGCATCGCGACCTGCATTTTCAAAACATCGATTTGTTTTTGGCTTTTCTGTTCCGCCAATCAAACTATCTGAGCCAATGAAACTCTTGCCTAGTGCAGTCAAATGGCTTTTCTCTGAACTAAAGCCAGGCAACTGCACTAGGCGAAACAGGGCAAGAATCTGATTGGCTCATAAGGTTTGACTGGCGGAACAGAAAAGCCAAAAACAAATCGATGTTTTGAAAACGCGGGTCGCGATGCAACGATTTTAGCTGTAATATATTTTCTTTGCCATTTTATGGTGAAAATTTTGCCTAAACAGTCATTGCTTAGTGTTGGCGTAGATTTTGCAGAATCATGAACATGGCAGTAAGTGTTTTAAGAGAGAAGGAAATTAATCACTTCCATGAAATCAACCCCCCTTCCCCCACACACAGTCACACTATGCCTCGAGGATAAGGGGGGGGGGGGGATTTCTGGACTTAAAACATCAAACTGAGTGTGAACTTGATGCTACAAATTTCCCATATGTTCGTTTACTACACTTACCGTCAAGGCTACTGGAAGTCGCCTCTGTCTCTTTCTTCTGGGGGCCTCATCTTCGCTCTCTGATTCTCTCCACTGGAGGCTTTCTCTAAGTTCATGATTGAACCTTTCTTGTTGGAGCATAAATTGCTGCATTTGCTGCATGAAATTACCATCGATATTTCTGCAGGTTTGCAATTCATTTGCCTCTTCTTCCGCCGGTGGATCTACTTGAAACGCCTCTAATGCTAGAGGGGCAAGATATCTGCGATCTTGTTGTTCTCCACGTGGTCGTGGGCGACATCAGCCGAAGAAGATGTCGATGTAGCCGATCTAGCAGAATAGTTCAATGCCCTGGATGCAACAGGACGTGTAGCTTCAGTGGCTTCTGGAGGAGCACGACGGCCGTTATAATCCGTCGTCACTGGCGTTGCCGCGTGTGGAGTGCGATTTTGAATATCTGCAGCCAATGCTGGCGTACGATATTCCATTTCCACAGGTAAAGCCGACTGTGTGCGAGATGTGGATTGTGATCTATTCGAGGAAAGCGGTGGAGTTGAGCGGTTCGGCCCCTGAGTCTGAGATTGGGCGCCATTTTCTTGTAAAGCACTTGGTCTTCTTGCAGAGTTCTTTGTTTGCTTGGATTTGTGATGCTTCTTCTGTGCTTGTGATTAGCCATTTGATTATTAGATCACTACAAACGAGGGTAGACTAATGCTTAACGTGCAGGAAATGTATAACCCGGTAATTTCCAGTAAAACCAAAGAAACGTAAGCTTAAGCTACAGAAAGTAGTTAGTTTACTGAGAGCCGATGCGCGCGAATCACCGAATAAATTGTAGTTTGACCTATCTGCCGTGTCATATTTGTCTAAAGTCCAAGCACCACAGTGTGTGGGAATGTAGAATGATTGTGATTGGTCAAATGGACATGTTTCACGTGAACAATTCATGCATAACGTGTGACCCGATACTTCTAGTCAGCGGTATACATGTGGTATCCCAATGCAAATCAGTGAAATGTTTTCAAAATGGCGGAATCAGCAGGAAAGAAAAGAAGATATTGTGAACACTGCGATGAATTTGTGCTCTTGAGAACTTATCGCCGTCATGTCCAGTTGTACTTCGACGATCACAAGGGAACTTGGAAACAGAACAACCAAATACTCGTGGATTCATCTGACGAAGAGTGTTCTTTTGATCAGCAATTTCCTTCGCACATTCTTCATCAAGACTCGACAGACTCAGGCGGTGTATCATATCAAAGTGATACTGATGGAGGAGGTAAGCTTCATTTAGAGTTACGCTTTCGATCTCTGTCACAATACCTTTGATGCCCTTTAAAACGGCGAGGGCGGACTTCTGTGTTTCTGCGACATGATAAGCTTTAGAACTGTGTTTCTATGATATGAAAGCTTTGTCTTGATACCGTTTATCCAAGTTTTGGTTGCTGGTGCTGCTCCCTTATATATCCTCGTGAATATATTTATTGGTGTTGTATTAGCACCATCCTGACAACAATCCTAACTGCTAAAATAGCTAAGCTCATATTGATTTATACTGATGTTATGCGCAAGTTTTATCATACAATAAAGTAGATGTAGATGATGAAGTCATCAAAGTACCTGCTAACAGAGGCCTCTGGTTTTCAAAACCTTTTCCTCTGTAATTTTAGTTCACTTGGTATGTGTTGCCATGAGTCAATATTATGCATACCATCATGCGTGTACAGCAGGAAAGTTGTCTTGGGCCAGCCAGCAAAGGTCTTTCTCGCATTGTGAGACAAGTTCTCTGTTAGCATGGAATCATATTTACTCATTTCATTGAAAAATTATACTTCTTTTTTTACATTGGGGGTTTTTCTGTGAAAGTTTCATCTGTGGGGTATTTAAGACAGATTTCACCAGAATTTCGAGCAATTTTGTCAAAAATCCAGTTACTCAAAACTTTAGAACCCCTTGGCTTGATTTTGGTTTGCTTTGGAAGAACTGCATATAAGGAATAACCTGGGCTTGTTCCGCCATGGAATTCACATGGAATGCGGAGAAATTAAATTTAAAAGTTACCACCTGGGTCCGGTTGCTCGAAAGTGGTTTAGCACTAATCCAGGATTAATTACCATGGTGACTCGATGGTTTTGTTCAGAACTAAACCTGGTTTAAATTTTATCCACCTTTGAACAACCCGCGCCTGAAGTACAATAATAGGAAAACTCCATCCTTCAAAATCCCTATACCTTTGTATATAAACTTCGAAATGTATTTTCATAGGTTCCCTTCAAGATTTCTTGATGGAACTAACTCAAGTTACTTCTGGCATGCAAACCTTTCAAAAGATGCTAAAATAAAGCCAATACGTTTTGTACTTTCTAGGAACCTGATTTTTGGCCACGAGTTGCTGGAACACTAAAACAATCTGTCTTAAATACAGTGTAACTCATTTCATTTCAGATACACACTTGTCTACAATTTGCGAGATTAAGGAATAAGGAATTTGAACCGATAATTTATACTACTTTTATTATCATTTGTAATATTTTTACATTTCTCTTTTAGATAGCTCCAATAGTCAACAATCTGCTGAGAGTGACACTGCTGGGGAGTCAGAGGATGAGTGGGCTTTTGCCAGGCAAAAGGTGTCAAATGCCAACCCTGATGGGATTTATAGGGAGGTCTGGAATCTCTCGCAGGAAGAAATAGACTGTGACTTTACTGAAACCAATAATTCTTCAGGATCAGATAATACTATTCCTGACACCAACACATCAATCAGAAGCTCCATGAAGTCAGTCATTAAGTGTGCCCTGGTTTTTCTGTGCATGTGGTGCTCATATTGCTCAATATCAGACAATGCGCTTGGTATCTTGCTAGCATTTTTGAGGGTCATCATGGAGTCACTTGGGCGACTGATTCCAATGACAGCAGCTTTTGCAGCTCTCATGCCAAATAGCATACATACTTATAAAACTGAACTAGGTATTGAAACTGACCAGTTTATAAAATATGTGGTGTGCCCAAGCTGTAACAGTATTTACAATTTTGAGGGATTGTTTTACAATTAAGAATGGAAAGCCAGTTACAAAAACATGCTCCTATAAAGCATTTCCTCACCATCGCCAAGTATTTCGACGCACTGCATGTAATGAACCACTGCTAAAAGAAGTAATTCTAAAGAATGGACAAGTGAGACTCTACCCTTTCAAGGTGTATTGCTACACACATATAATACACACTTTGAATAGCTTTTTACAAAGACCAAAATTCGCAGACATGTGTGAACTTTGGCGAAACCGAGATTTGCCAACTGTTTTTCTAGCAGATGTATATGATGGCCGTGTCTGGAAGGAATGGCAGACAGTTGATGAGGAACCATTTTTAGCTTTGCCAAACAACTATGCATTCATGCTAAATGTTGACTGGTTTCAGCCATTTAAACACTCAGTTTATAGTGTTGGGGCACTGTACATGGTTCTGATGAATCTTCCACGGTCAGAACGATTTAAACCAGAGAATCTTTTTCTCGTTGGATTTATTCCTGGTCCACATGAACCAAAGCTCAACATTAACAGTTTCCTTAAGCCTTTGGTGGCAGAACTGAAAATCTTGTGGAATGAAGGTGTGAGTGTAAAACTTCCTGGGACTTCTCGTGTTACAAACATTCGTGCTGCACTACTTTGCACTGGATGTGATGTTCCTGCAACTCGGAAATTATGTGGATTTACTGCATGCACTTCAACTAATGGATGTTCCAAATGTAAAAAGGCTTTTGATGGCAATGTCACTACTGGAATGGATTTTTCTGGTTTCCAGCCCTCTCCTCCAAGGACAAATGAAGCACATAGGTCCCAAGTACAAGAAGTATTAAACCAGACCTCTGCTACTGATCAGGCTTTGGTCGAAAAAAAATATGGAGTTCGATACAGTGAATCATTAGAATTGTCTTACTTTGATGCCACACGGTTTCACACCATTGATCCCATGCACTGCCTTTTTACTGGAACAGCAAAACATGTTATGCAAAATATTTGGCTTGGTGTTGAAAACCCTATCATATCAAAAAAGAACCTGGTAGAAATACAAAAGAAGCTAGATAATTTGAGACCCCCCTCAAGTATTGGCAGGATGCCTTCCAAAATTGAAAACTCATACGGAGGCTTCACAGCTGACCAATGGAAGTCATGGACTTTGTATTTCTCAATAGTTGCCCTATGGAACATAATTCCTCCAGCAGATTTGGAACTTTGGCGTAATTTTGTAATGGGTTGTATGCTATTTTCTCATCTGTAATAACTGAAGTTAGGGCTGAATTGGGGCACTCCTACATTGTGAAGTTTGGACAGGAACTAGAATTGCTATATGGGAAGGAGAAAGTAACCTCAAATATGCATCTTCAAACACATATATTAGACAGCATTTTGGATTATGGGCCAGTGTACTCTTTTTGGCTTTTTAGTTTTGAGAGATTTAATGGTATGCTGGGAGAATATAAGTCAAACCAGAGAGCAGTCGAAATCCATCTTATGCGCAAGTTCACTTCTCAACTTTATGTGAGAGATATCAAACTTCCAAGTGAGTTCAAATGTGCATTCCAGCCCCTTTTTGAAATGCCCCAAAGTTCACAAGCTGGTACACTTTCCCATCAGGAAGAAAATTTGTCAAGGAAAGTTATTAATGTAAGCCTACTTGCTACTGGTCCAGTCCGCGAGAGTTGTCACTGGCAGGTGCAAGAATGCGATAGCTTCATCAAGTGCAACCCTCCCCACTCCAAATCAAGCATAAGCTCTCATCATTTGAATCATTTGCAACAAGCCTATTGCACCATATTCAGAGGACTGGATCCTGATTCTGTGACAAGATTTTTTGACAAATTTTCATCAGTTTCACTTGGCGGGGAATGTAATGGTTCTGCAGAATCAAGAGGAGAACGGTCATCCTTTATAATGGCCAGATGGTGTGGTTTCGGAGGTCGAATAGATACCAGTGGCATTGACCTCAGACCGCGTGTTGTAGACTACTACATGAGACAGCATGTTGTTGTGGATGGAGAAGTACATACATGTATACTTGCAGCGGTAAGGTGGTTTCAGAAGCATCATGAGCGCCACTTATTGGGTGCCCCCTCAGAAGTCTGGTGCAGAAACCATTATGAACCTGATGGACCTGCAACATTTATTCCAGTGCAGAGGATTTCGTCAAGGTTCATCCCAGCTTTAGAGATTGTTCGAGGGGAAAAAGTACTTGTTGTATGTCCTTTATCAAAAAAACTACAATGTTGACTTACTGTTAACAGTTTTTAACTGTAAAGGGTCATCACACCACCTTACAGGCAAAACAGATATTGAAAATGTGTAGTTAAAGTAAAAAACAGTCTCTCGCCAATAGACCAGTGCAGTATTTCTATGGAAAATGTAGGGGTGGGGATTTTTAGGGGAATTACACAAAGGTTTGTCATTGAAGAAAAAATTCCAGAAAAAATTTTGGTGCACTATTTTTACCGTATTTTTTTTTACACTGAATTTTCTTTTTGCTATATAATAAAACGCTTAATGACTGCATCCTCGGGAAACAGCGAGATTCAAAAGTTCGAGATTCTTGGCGAAACAAAACTCGCTGTTTCCCTCGGGAGCAGTCATTAAGTGTATAATGTAGTATTGTTCGTGAAAAAGCAGCCATTTTGAGAGTTTTCTCAAAACAGTATATAGTGTTTGATATCTACTGTGTGGTTCCAGAAAATATCCATACCCCCCAAAGGAAGGGCATTGTAAATTCCGGAGGGGTGGGGGGTCAATTTAACTGATCTTTCCCTACAAATACTTTTTTCCAGTGTGGTTGGGCATGGGGGGGGGGGGGGTCAATTTACCTGATCTTTTCCCTACAAATACTTTTTTCCTGTGTGGTGGGGCATGGGGGGGGGGAGGGTCACTTTTCAACACCATTCCGTGGGGAGGTATGGATATTTTCTGGAACCACACATTTCAGGAACCAATCAGAGCACACGAAAATGACTATTCGTTGATTTGTTATACACTAATATATTTTATCATGATTGTAATATTCACATGATTCATGCGATTTTAATTAATAAACGTCACATCTATCTGGATTGGATTTCCATTGATTTGATCAGAACTGACAAAATCAAATTAATGGGCTCAATATTTCAATTTAAAATTTCTTCCCCATAGAGGAAATCTTAAAGGCCCACCGCCATCCTTTGCGAGCTTGTGTTTTTGTTTTGAATTGCTACATCTTGCACTTTTATAAGAAATATCGCACGAACTTGGATTGAAAATAGTTGGACTGTCTGAAAAAACTTAAATACCTGGTAAAAAGTGCACAAAATGGAAAAAATTAAAACAGTTTGTTTCGAGTATCGGAACATTTCCTGTTATGTATCCCTGCATGCAAAGGATGTTGGTTGGTGGTGGGCCTTTAATGGCTCTACATCCAAACCCCCTTTTGTGACAAATGTGAAAATCCAAGACTTTGCCCTGAACCCTGTGGAAGTTGAAGCTCTCAAGCATGACACTGTCAAACCTCATGGTCCCAATAATAAAAGAACCTGTGAAAATACACAGCCAAACATTGATACCCCTGTATTTGGGTAAGGGAGCATTAGGGCAGGATTAGACTGTTACCGTAATTTTAATGGCACAGATGGCACAGTCCAGTGGAAAAAGCTATTGATTAACTGTGTCCAAAGCATACTTGAATGTAACGGCAAAATAAAATGGTCAGAATGCTGTTTCTGAACATTTAAGAATATTTTTGTCTAATAACAGCCCCTCAGAATGCCTTCTTGGGATCTAAAGAGATTTTAAAATGGAATTGATGTTTTCTGTTACATTAGACAGATTTGGTCTTCTGTCCCTGTCTACACACTGGCAGCTTTTTACTAATTCTGCCATTCTTTCCAACCTAGCTACCTTGTTGACTTTGACCATTACATATCCAAGGGCATACACATCACTGAGAATAGACTCTTTGTATTTTCCAGTAATTGTTTCTGGTGCCACCCATGGGTGTTGCTGTCTGTGATGGTCCACATTACTCAATTTTCGGCATCTGCCATCATTCAGTCCACATGCCTTCCCAAAATCAATTATGATTGGATGAGTGTGACCATCTAATTGATCAATAATAATGTTATTTAGGTGCAAATCATTATGTATAAATCCAATATCATGAATTGACTGTAAGCCAATGGCACAACGATGCAAAATAGCTGTCCACTTTCTTGGGGATATGCTCAAATTATAAACAGCTTTCTGCAATGTAAGACTCGATGCATTTGCCACTGAATGGAATTTTGTGACAATATAATATGGTTGTGTAATTGTATTCATACCAAAAAGTACAGGTACAAACAGGGATTGTTGGAGCTTTTTCAAAATCAGAGCTTCCTTTTCAACATCTCCTACAGTGGTTGATTCTTGAACTTTTTTCACACAAACTTTTATATTTCTCCACATCATCAGCTCACATGTTCCAAAACTCCCAGAACCTATCACTGATGTTTCTTCTTTTAGCAAAGTCATGTGGTTTTCAGGTATGTAGTTGATCCCTTTGATCTCAGTCATGTCTTCCTTTATTCTGCTAGTAGCAGTAGAGTCTCTGTTGGCCTGTTTTCTTACTCTATCATCTTCGAGTTCATTTACTAGTGCAGCTAGTGTTTTTTTCTGTTTTTCAAGTATTCTGACTTTCTTCATGCTTCTCGCATAATTATTTGAAAGCCTCTTTAACTCTTCCTCTTTAGCTGCTTTTTCCTTGTCTTTCTGTTCTAAAACATCTTGTTGAGGTTGACAACATGACTCTACAGACATCTCTGCCTCAACTTTGCTTTCAGACTTCCTTTTTTGGCCAGACGGAAGCTGCACCCTGTAGTAATGCCATTCAGATTGACCATTTTTCTTGTGGCATGTTTGCCTTTTGGCAAAAGGGAACGCTGCTCTCAAAATCTTCCCAGCCTCTACAGGTGTTATAGAAGGAAATTTGCTCTCTAGCAGTTCATAAACATCATGGCACTTGATCTTCCAGTTACTACCTTCTTCATGCCCTTCAATTTGAGTTTTTAACTTGCCAGGGAAAAAAAAATCATAAGATTGCATACTAACAAACAAGCAAGAAAAAGTAGCAACAAAGGAAATGACTGAATTCTGGGTCTATTAAAATTGCAACCATTCCACCAGTGAATATATTGTGTGGTCCCAAGAAATATCCATATCCTCAACGGTAGGCTTGGTTCCCAGGCTGGCGTAACGTCATGCACGATTGCTTGGCTCCTCCACACAGTGGGAAGGGAGAGGATCGGGGGCGCACCGAGCCCCCACAGCTGGAAACCAAGCCTACCCCAATGGAAGGGTGTTGAAAAGTGACCCAGCCTTCTGAAATGCCTACAGATACCAATAATATTGACAAAGATGTCATTTACATGCTTCTTCTTTTGTCATTTACATGCTGCAGTTCGTCGAACGCAATCATGCATGCAGCTTATGTCAATAGGCTACATAAATAATCATTTAAGGCTGAAACCTATAAACCAAGAATAAAATTTATCATTCATCATTTGGCCGAATAGTTACACTATTTGGTCCATAACGAAGAGTTGCCTCTATTTGACATTTTATATATGTTTATGAGGTTTTTCTAGGGGGTCCATTTTGGGGGTCCATATTGGGGTTCCAAGTCAGGGGTCCACCGATTGTGCCGACCCGCTGTAATGAACAAAATGAAATACAGTTGATGCCTTCTTTAGTTTATCGATTGCTTGAGCTACATGCATAATGAGGTTCGGCTGACTGCAGACTACTGAAGTCTGGACCACCCTGGATATTCATCGATTTTTTCTCTGGTTTCTTACAGACCTTACAACAGCGGAAGTTTGACCTTCGGTGTGCATGAAGTTAGAGATTGTCGATTAACTTACTTCTCGCGGAAAATTAGGCTCTAACATTTAATATAACTAATTGAATGTTATACGTTGTTGTTTTCTTACCATTCAGCTCTCCCTAATCGTAAATCGGTGTCGGTTTTGAAGGGTTAACGTGTAGCTTTCTCTGTCTCACTCGTGGGCGACGCCATGTTAGATTTTCGAGACTGCTGGGCCATGCTGTAGGTCACGTGTTATTTTCAGACGCACAACCGGACGTATATCGTTGCTTGCACACCGCATAAGAGGCAAACATTGAATTCGCTCAACTCTTGCATCATATTCGCCCGGGTTAGCGTATTTGATAGTTGACTACCATATTGCTAGTCAAGCAAAACTAAAGCAAATATGTAACAGATTTGCTTTGAAACAAACATGAAGCATATATGATGCAAACTTGCATATTCGCCGTGCAGAGTATAGATGTAGCGAATCATTAGCAAACTTTCAACTTCACTTGACAATTGCTCAAGGAGTAAACTTGGTGTTTGCTACCATGTTTGCTTAAATTTGTTTTCGAAGCAAATATAGATAGCCAAATTTGCATCATATTTGCTAACAATACAAAACTGAGTAAATCCGTTTTTTCGTCCAGTGATAGGGTAACCAAATCTAGCACCTTTGTTCTTTTCCGATAGTAAACTGAACTTCTGAAACTGTGAGAATAAGTGTCCGTTCTCTAGCTGTGAAACATGTCGAAGAAGACCTCCGATCCCAGCTACTAACGAGACCACTCTAGTTTACATGCTTTCTTTGATTTGTTTGATGAAGTTGACTACGTGCTACATGGCCCAAAGTTTTGCGAACATGAATAACCAAACAGAAAAGTAAATTTTCATACAGAAAGTTATAAGTGTGGCCTCCACGGGGACCTTTTCTAAGAACGAGCTGTTTTGGAAGTTATCTTACACAGGCATGAAAATTCTTTCAACAGCTCAAGATGTTTTGCTGATGAAAAATATAATAAATCAGTACCCAGAAGTCTACGAGGACGAACTACAGGACTGGCTGGAATACCTCACTGGAAGAAGATTGTCAATTTCGGCCGTTCACAAGTGCGTGAGAAAGATAAGCTGGGCAAGAAAAAGGTGAGCTGTTTCAACAATAGCATTGATAGCAGAGAAGTAGGATCACAGGCTTTTTATTTCAGGTTTCTCAGGTGATGCAATTATTGGGTTATTTTGCATATCTTTTAAAATATGAGGCCTTCAGTTTCCCATGTCTTTGAATTTTGGGACGCTTCGTTTGTTTTCTCGGTCAATCCAGGTTTTAATACAATTTTCAGCCAGCATAATTTCCACGCGCCGGTCCTTGAAAACCTTGAAAGTACTGGGATTTCGAAATGTCCTTTTCAAGGCCTTGAAAGTCCTGGAATTTTTTTAAAATATGCCAAGGTCCTTAAAAGTCCTGGAATTTTTTTTCAAAAGTCCTGAATTATTGACAGCTTCAAAACGTGGGAACCCTTTATCGGGAAATAGTTCCTTTTTTTCTAGCTCTCGGGCAAAATCAGAGTGGATGTCACTTTTTTGGCTCTTTGTTTCTGGAAACTGCTGCAAACAGCTCTAGATCTCTTTCATCATTTGCCTGCTCCCCAGAAAATTGTAGGGACCTTTTCCTGGATGTAGCACTACTAGTAGTATCTTGAAAGCCAGGGGAATAAGCATGAAAATAAGTTTATATTTTGTGAGGGAATTGGCCATGGCCAATTGGGTGGATGGGGAATGATAAACTAGATAGCATTGCTGGAACATGGTAGAGCCAGATCCATGTATACGAACCAATGCCTTCAAGTCTGCCAGAGTAATATATTGAGCAACACTGGGAATTAGCACTGTGGTTTTTGAGAGCTTAGGTTCCCCTTTAGTAGTTTTTGTTACTTCAAATAAGAAAATGTCCATTTAGGCTGCCACAAGTGTTGCTGAAAACTGTCCTTGGAGTCTAGAATCTACGTGGGGAATGTAGTGCTACAAACAAAAGACAACAAAGGTTAGTCAAATGGCCCAAGCTCTTTCCATAATATGCCACACCCTGGGTATGGAAGCTAACCCACTATCTCAGTATTGCTGATAATGTAAAATCAATGAGTTACAGTATAGACTTTCTGGGAGCCAAAATGAGGTGAAAACGGTCACGATAGTGGTGTTAGGGGATTTTTTCAGACCTAGGCAAAATAGAAATAATGGGGAATCATGCTTTGCCCATCTCATTGTTTCATTTATTGGATTTGGGATTTATTCCTTGTGCATTAGAATAAATATTTATATAGCTCCCCACAGCGCATATAAAGTAAACAAAAGAAGTATCAAATCCATATTACCATTCAGGTTTTCTTTCTTGTCTCTTTGAGTGTGCACAGGTGAAATGTGCGCTGTAGGATGAGGTTGTTGCTCGATGTCGACGGCAAGAACCATCACAGCTCGTCTTGTTTGTCTCCCAATTTCCGCGGAGATCATAGGTTATTCACTCAAAAGTACCGGGACGTCATAATCTGAGTATATTGTGTAAACCTTACGACTCTTCCCATTCTTTTTATAGTAAATTTGGGAGATTGCCCCTGTGATTCCAATCGGTTGTTGACGTAGTCTGTTATGCACATTTGAGGGTGTTAATAGTCCATCTCTCTGGCAATACGAAGGGGGCTTGCATTGTTCCCTTTATGCTGCCGTTGTTAGTAGATAAATGCCGACATACTTCCCTCTGAAATTAGATTCAATTGGTAAGAGTTTGTATCTTGAAGTTGCACACCAAGTACTGTAACAGTATCTAGCGAGTCGCTTATTATCAGACAACAATCTTTCCACGTTCCATTTACTAACATGTTTCAAAAGTTTACTTAATTTCAAACGCTCTTGGAAGTGACAAAGTTCTTTTGGGGATCATTTTACTGATATTTTCTCTTTGCATCAGCATTATTGTGAGGTCCAACGCCACAGCTAAGTTAGAACGCTGGTGGTGCATCTACTTACCGAATCGCTTTCTTGCTCCCAAATGTGTGTCTCGTCCCTCTCTGGGAGAGTAATTCCTGTATCCACTTCTTGGTTGTTTTCAAAGTTCTCAAACCCTAGTATTTCCTCTTGAGACCACATTCCAGTAGATAACAGTTACTGAAGTTCGGGATGAAGTTATGAAACAGATGAGTAAGATGATCGACGCGAAAACCCGCCCGTTTGAATGAAAGAAGGAAAACGTGAGTTCCGTCGAGGCCCGTCGAGTTCATGTTAATTTGCGTAGCCCCGCCCTCATTTTTGAGTGACAGTGCAGAATGGCCCAAACAAAAAAACGATTCCTGGAATTTGAGCATCGCGATACATCGAATTCGGCTGTAAACTTGGGCTTTTTAATTTCCATAGAACTAACCTTAGAATGCCTCCGTTTTTTAGCAGTCTTATGTTTGTCCCCTAACAAGAGAGTAGGACATGGGTCCAATGTAGATGGGGCACCATCAACAAAATGAACGGAGCATACGCTGTCATCATCTTTGGCAGTCCATGTCTTGTTTTTTTTTTGTAGGCTCTCTCCTGTATACAGCTTTCTCCCATTCACACCATCTGGATCTTTTTTCAACGTTGGAAAAGGATAAAGAGTAAATGGTGGTCCACATGTACAGTCTTCGACTTCATTGTTACATTCATGCTCTTTGGAAAAACTTGTTTTCATTTATTTAAGTGGTAGGTACTGTTGCTTCACCCTTTGACAGCACACATTCTCATTTGAGTAGATTAAAGATGAGACCAAAGTGAGATATGTAAGAAGAAAATAAAAAAACGCTGATGTAAATCGAGACTTGAAGTATTTCAATCGGTGTTTACACTCGAATGATACGATAATGAAGGCCAGTATTTACTGCTTTTAAAAGATGTTCAACCATAACGATAACTGCTATGCAAAGTACTAAGTGAGTCTTTTAGGAGATGTATTTCAAGTATTCATTCAAAGCAATATAAGCTTATAAACTTAAATATTTATAGAAAATTATTTCATGAACACCTTTCGGGCGCCATTTTGCGATTTCCTGCCCCACGAATTGCATATTCTTAGTCGAACAAACTTGGAATTTCTCATTAGATTCTGATAAACTGAAGTGTTAGAATAATCACTCACCTGTAGTAAACAATTTGTTACTTGTTGCAAGCAGATAAGGTGGTAAAATAACACCACATCCTTTCAGCTTCGCTTCGAGCTAACAGCTGTTCGAGGCGACTTCGAGAGTTTTATCCCGAATTTTTCTGATTCGCGCCCAGTCCCGCGCGTCATTGGTATCCACAGGATTGATAACCGGAATTCCGAAATTGCTTATCCTGGTGAAGTCTCATCTTTGCGCTTCACTAGGATCTTAAATTGGCTCTGGCCATTTCTGATTGATGTGTTCCGCCGAATCTACTTGCCAATGCGCCAACCAAAACAGACTAATCTCGCCGATTATTTAGTGACATATTTCTCAAAATCAAAGTTGCATTGCCCTGCAACCAATAGCAAGAAAATACGCCTTTTCAGTTTTATTCCAACTATTTAGCTCGCCTCGTCCTATTTCGGAACAGGGACGATTTATTTCTATGCCTTTCGCTAATTTTCAGACCCCGAACTGTTTCGGAAGAAGTTCGGCTTTCGCTCATCGTTTCGGTACTAATTCGGCTCGGATTTGGATTCGATTTCCAATCGGAAGTTGTACTCGGAGTTTCGGATTTTATTCGCCTCGGCTCATTGTCGAGAAGAGCCTAGCACTCGCTTCCGCACTGCGTTCACCCTTAAGGTTACTGAGAACCTTCGCGCACGTCCTCGGAAAAAAGTCATACTCGCTTATAGCATGGACTAGCGGTCTATGGCAAAAAGAAGTAACTTTTTAATTAATAAAATTTTTTTGAAGGTTTTATAAAAAAATTGAGTGTGAAATTTTCAAGAGCTATCCCTGCAGAACTGCTTGACCTTGACTCCGATATATAGGTTGACATGTTTTGGTTAAACTAAGGAGTTGTATGATTTTTTTCCCAGGAGGTGCGCGAAGGTTCTCTTCAACAATTTAATCCTTGCATCCAATTTATAAGCTTTCCCTTCTAAGTGTCTATTAGCTCTTTCATGAATGACCTGTTGGTAAGTCAAACAAATTACGCTCAACAGGAAAGCACCATATTCTCTCAAGAGTTTCGGCGAGGGGAGTCTCTGCGCTGTTTGCCTGAACTAAAGTACTGTTATTAAAAGTCTTGGCGGCCTGCAGAACTTTGTCCACGTAATAGTCCACCATCCGGGTGGAACACCACCCGATATGCTGGGCGATGTCTTGCTTGGATGCGCCTAAAAGGCAGAGTAAGATAGCCTTGCCTCCCCTGAAACCATGAACAGTTTCACTTTCAAAAATGTTGAGGTTCCGCAAGTATTTTACAAGTCTGGCCTGAGCCGCCGACGAAAGTAAAGGAGACTTGGATACCAAATATTCTTAGTAGTAGTTCGAAAGAGAAATCAACCAGCCAAGTTAACACCCTTAGCTTTGCAAAGTTCCTTGTAAAAGCTAAGGTTACCAACGGGGCTCTTCCGAGAAAAAGCATTATCTCGTAGTCGATCATGTATCATTTTTCTATTGCGTCGTTGTTTTGACATTTTTCTGGGCCAGTGGTAAATGTTGTCTTCCATCCTGATTACTATACTTCCGTAATATCCCTCGCGGAAGGTTTTTTACATCGCAGAACAGGAAAGAGTCTGGAACCGCCGCTTCTTATCGACTTGACGATCCTTTGGCATATTAGGAGTGATTCTCCGTCTGGATTGAGGAAGATATCCATTTTTTTTTTCAGCCCTCACCCCACACCTTCCTTTCTTTATGTCGTTGGAGACAGAGTTCAACAGTGGGGCTGGCATCGCTTTAGGTTGAGTCAGTTTCACAGGTGGTTGTACCGGCAGTTGCTCGGGCTGTTTTGCGGTGGGATGTTCAGATGGCTGTAAAGGCGTTTGGGCGGTTGGTTGCACAGGTGGAAGGTTGGGTTTCTCTTCACTCCTTCCCATCCATGACGTCACGTAGTCATGCAAAGAAAGGGGTGGCTCTTTACTTACGACACTACCCACGTGACCATCTTCTACTTCCTTTAATGCGCGCTCTTCGGCATCGGCCTGCGCTAGCTCCGCCTTTAAGTCAAGGTCTCGGTGCATTTGTTTTAGTTTTAGTTCTTCTTGCTCTAAGCTTTGCATATTTTTCAGCGCGTTTGCCTTCGCTAAGAGTCCAGCCTTCCGTGCTGTAACCTTTGCCCTAATCAATCAATCAATCAATCAATCGTTTATTCACCCTATTAGGCAGTAAAGCTGAATTATAAGGGGAGGCCATACAAAGTTACTGATATTTAAAAGTTATAAAGTTATTGAGTCTCTCAGTGTTTCCAGTGGCAGTGAGTTGTGACTGGGGCCCAGACCTTAGGTTGTAACCATGACTGCAGACTACTGGCGCTGGGAAAATATTGCACAGAGTTCCTGTCTCGCGGCAGCTTGTTACGAAGGACCGGCAAGCTTTAACTCTTCTCTCGCAGGGAGATTGGATAGCAGCACGTTGAAGTGCCTCGCTGTAGCTGAGCTTGGGAAAAATAATATATAGGGCCTTCTTCTGAATTACTTCTAACAGATCACTCAGGTAAGAGGGTAGCGCCGCCCATGCAGGACACGCATACTCCATTACAGAGCGTACCGTACTACAATACACAGATATTAAATCGGCGGGCAGGAGACCGCATTTCTTCAGTATTCTCAGGCCATGGAGGCGTTTGATGGCTTTGTCAAATATATACTCACAATGCGCCTTCCAAGTGAGATCTTCAGAAATTATGACACCCAGCAATTTATACTGGGAAACCCTTTCGATTAGGGAGCCCCCTATATACATGGGGCTGGGACAAGATGGTTTATACTGAAGAAAATCTACTACCATTTCCTTACATTTCTTTGGGTTCAACTTCATATTGCGCTCTAAAGCATACCTATTTACATTACTAGCGATGATCGGGAGGTAGCTGATGGAGTTCCGAGGGATCAGTTCTACTAAGGTGAGATCGTCTAGCACTGGACACGGTGCTACTGATTACGGAGGGGCGTTTCTTAGATTTTGTGACATGGCTCACTGAATCTAATTGCTCAACTTCTGGGATTATTGGAACTTCTTCCTGTTTTTCTTCTAAAGGCACTTGACACTTTTGGAGGCGCGAAATAAGGTTCCTCATAGTGAAAATAGTCGAGGGAATCCTGATATTCTTCACTATCGTGTAATGTATTGTAATATTTATCATGTGCTGATTTGAGACGATCAAATGCTAATCTTAGCTAAGACAGTTTTAATTCAACCTCTGCAGAGCTCTCGAACTCGGCTATTCGTTGCTCTATTTCATTCCATTTCTTCGTAAGAATCCTGTTTGCTGTGCCTCGAATGCGCTTCAGCTGACTAACATCCAAATTCGGCGGAACACTCGTGGTCTCCGATACGACGCCGGGAATTTCCGATTCCTTTACGAACATAATCTTCGGCATATTCGTGGCCATGTTTTATTGCGATTTTACAATTAAACGAGCATTCCTTTCATAACTTGGAAACAATTTGGGACAAGTAGCGATTGTTCATTCGTGGTTACATTCCAATCATAACTTTCAAATGATCTGGTACAAGTTGCGATTGATCTTTTTTGTAGTTAGACGGACATTCCGATCATAACTTTCAAATTGTTTAGCACAAGTACCGATTGTTCTTGTACAACAAACAAACGGCAATATAATTTCTCAATATTGCATCGATGTTGAACAAGTGTCAAATTCAAACTAATGTAGGATTCATTCACAAGCAAACCTTGTATTCAAACGGAACTAACAAATTTCAATGTCTACAGGTTTTAATCATAAATCTTCAGGCTGAATTCCAATGCCACAATGTTCTATAATAATAAGACTTGATTCTTGAATTGAACGACTGCGAATTTCTAGTTGATTTCAAGGCTAATCAGGCGTAGAACTAATGGATTTCGTAGATAAATGATTTCTAAATGATGACTGTGCTGCTGCTGTAGATGCTGAATATGTTGGATATGTTCGTTTGAACTAAGAATTAAACAATAAAGCAGCGTTTTAACCAAATGCGCGTGCCCAAAAGGCGGGAAATAAGTCAAATATTTACGCCCTTTGCAGTACATAATAACTACAATCAATCTAATACAATTATTAAATAAGTCTAGATCTTACTTTGGTCTCCTGGCTTGCTTGTTATAGATAGAATCGATGGTTGATAGAAGGTAGCGGGTAGCGGATAGATTTTCGTTGATTTCTCTAACTCGAAAAGTAACTCAGAAAACATGGTCTAAACTATTTGCGTGCTTAAATTACTCTTGATCCTCATTGGCTTAGCGAAGCAATTGCGATGAAAACTTGCGACAACTATAATAATAATATTGCGTGACAAATTAAGTAATTGTGTTGGCGTTATGAGGTAACAGATAGATTCCCTGAGAGCACGGAACTTCTCCTTTTTTTTCTTCAGGAAGGATGAAGGCCGAGCGTTGCGAATTGCACAGGTAGCCCAATTAGCGAACGGTATGTAAAGGACATAGGGCAGACTTGGAAAGAGCCAAGGTATAGCCGAGCGACGTCAATACCGAGGTTGCAATATACGCGGCAGCCTCCGCTTTCTGGAAATCCGACCACTTGCATTCAGGGGGGGATTAATTAATTATTTTCTAGTCTACCTTTGGTGCTCACGAGAAATACTTTGGTCTTATCCTGAGCCTAACTTAGTTTCTTCAATTCCAGATTTTTCAGAGACGTACCTGGATAACCGAAGATACCCACTTCCAGCCTGTGCATAATATATACATTTAGGATATGCCTAAAAGCGGAGCTCCCAGTCAGATCTATGCCATTCTTAAAGCTTGGCGTCATCGTTGATGTCTAGTCCGGTCAATTTAGCGTTTAACCTGGAAAAAATTGCAACATGGGATTTTTATACAGCAAATTCTCAGGAACATATGTGAGAAATACGTGTCCAAATTTTGTGAAAATCCGTTCGGGGGAAGTTGGTTAAATTTGGGGTTTTCCGTGTGCACGAAGGAAAGCCCGTTGTTTTCGGTGGCACTTCGACAATGAAAGCGAACAATTTGAATGAGGGCTATAGACTGTAGGGCCGTAACTCGGTGTGATATTGAACGAGATATCGAGCAATTTATTTCTACTGCATAATTTGATTGCATAGATGTGAATTTGTGTTTGTTTATAACCAATTCTGCAAAATAATAACTAAATAATCCTGCGTTATGACAAATCCCATATGATCCTTGTATTTCCCGCGTGGTGATACACTAAAGTTTGAATATTATACGCTAAAAGAAATAAACTGTTCATAGCCGTAACTCATCGCTCAGAAATTATTTGTTTCAACCGAAAAACCTTGTTAAATCTTCCCCGGTTTCATCTGTACAGTCTTTAAACATTCTCCCTGTTTCTGTGTTTTCAGTGTCTAAGTGCAGCCGAAAACAAAAGGCGCCCTTGACGTCGCCGGTAAAACCAAAAATATAACCAACTTCCCCCGGCCGGATTTCTACGAAATTTGGATATGTTATTCCTACATATGTTTTTAACAATAAGTACCAAAAATTTCCCATGTTGCAAATTTTTCCAGGTTCGGGGATTTTTCGGGCTAAATTGACCGGACTAGTCTCTATGACGCGCACATCACGAGACCACTTCGCTGCAGTCATCTGGTGACCTAGACAATTCTACCCAAGTTTGGCCTTTGCAGCGTAACACAGGTGGGACACTGTTCGTTCAGGTCCTGTATAACTATTTCGGAAGTGATCGTCTTGATCCTCAATGCAAAGCATATCTCAAACTGCAAATTGAACAGCTCTTATTTCATGTACAGTTCTCAGGGGAAGGCTTGAATCATATGGCCATGCCAGGGCAAAGAGTGCATTATGGTCAAGGGCCATCTGGGATTCCACCCAACTTTAACAGGGAAGTTTCTGGATATACAGACAGTGTGGAATCATATCACATCCAGAATTTGAATTAGAACAGGCGAGCAGGTATTTAGTGTTTTATTTTCTACAGAAACAAGTATCAATGGAATAAACCATTGTCATGTCTTTGACTTTGTATTCTTGATTAAAGTGTTCTTGTTCAGTGTAGATAATCATGAAAGCTTGTGCACTATCCATGCTCCTCTCCATACCCAATTAGTAATTCCTATTAGTCCAGAGACTAGTGGCTTAATTTTCCACTCTGATGATTTTTGTACTCGTCCAATAACAAGGCGAAAAAACTTGTAGATTTAGCACTGAAATCAGTTTAAAAGTTTCATTTCTTAGCATGATGCCATATGTTTAATCAACAGTTCAATTTCAAATCCTTTAATCTACTGCTAAATAGACATCAAGGGTTTAAATCTTTCACCTAGTTACTAACCACCATTGCCAAAAGTATTCACTTTCAAGCCCTGTTTGTCAATAGTGTTGACAACTTTTACAGCTTGCAATTGAGGCTTAGCCTGAAGATATGGACCCATGATGCCTTTTCAGCTGTATATTGAAACTGGTATATTTAGCCCTACCAGGCAGAAAAAGGTTTCATGTTGAAAAATACTGGTATAATAAAAGAAGTGAGTGGTTCCAGTGAAAAAAAGAGATAATTAGGAGCAGATCCTAGTTGTTATTCATTACGTATTTATCTATAGTATTATAATCGGGTTGTCTGCGCAAACGTTTATGATTGCCTAAATCGTTCGCACTCACTCCGCTTAGGCCTGAAGCTGTGTCGCCAAAAGAAGTTCACAAACCTGCAGAGAAGGTGGTAATCTCGACAGTGAGCGTGTTTTGGTTGGAAAAGATTCACCCTGGGCTAAGTTCTAATTCAAGCGATTTCTTAAGCGAGGGACAAAGCTGCCATCACCGCCATTTTGAAATCTCCCACAGAAACTTAAAAAGAACTCAGTTCGCACAGCCGAAAGCACCATCCATAATCATTCAGACCTAAATGGTTCTGTCACAGATTACTGTCAGGAATGTGCAGGGATAATTGTTATTCGAAAGCTTTAAGTTGAGAAAAAAATTTCATTCAGCTTGAACAAACGTACACCAGTGCCTTGCTTTCCTGTTCGCGCGCTAAGGCGAAACGAGTGACAAATTTACACAAAGCAAAGCCATGAATAATATTCTCAAAGTGGTAAATCCTTACGCTGTATCGCAAAACGAAGGACACACACACCCGTAGAGAAGAAGGAAATCTCTCAAGTGGGCGTGTTTTTGTTGGAAAAGATTCACCTTTGGCTAAGTTCTAATTCAAGCGATTTTTCAGCGAGGGACAAAGCCGCCATCGCGGCCATGTTGAAACCTCGAGACCACATAAACTAAAAAAGAACTCATTTCCCTCAGCCGAAAGCACCATAGACATTCAAAACTAAATGGTTCTATTACAGATTACTTACTATTATGTGCAGGGATAATTTTAATTCGAAAGATTTGAGCTGAGAAAAATTTTCATTCAAGTTTGAACAAACGTACACCACTGCCTACAGAGCGCACGCTAAGCCATGAATGAAATTCTCTATAAAAAAACTATGATAAACTAAAAAATTTTTAGAACAATTTTACTTTACCTGTTTCTTCTCTTCCCTTACTGAGATATAATAAGCATACAAACAATTCCGAAGTCAAATGGTTTTTCTGTGTAATAGGCTTGCGTTTTCAATTTTAGCGGGTTCTTTGGACTTAGACAGATTTAAAAGCCGTACTGACTTACACGACACACGTGCGTCATTTTCTCAAACAAAACATACAAAAAAGACTCTGGGGCTCACTTTATTTCGGCATGCGGTCTTTCTTGAAGGGAGGTCATTAGTAATGTAAATCAGCAGTTTATGGAAGGGGAAACTCAGGTTGAGTCTTCTAACGTCACGAAGTGACGGGCTGTTTTCTTGTATTTATATTTCAAATAATTTCAAATATCAATTATTTATAAAGATATTTCAATAGTATATTTGGATTTATATTTCAAAGCTTTCTTTTTTGTTTGGTAGGACTAAATCTTGCATTCCGTTGTTAAAGGTATCGAAACCTTGTGAATGTGAAATAAGAAGGGTGCACCTTTATTCGCCAAATGTTATTGTTATGTACACCACCCAACAAACAAGAATGAATGGCATTGTGTTTTTTGAAAATCTTGATAGTTCATAGACAAAGAATAACTTTGTTTTCTGTTACTGAGATTTGTTTTTTAGTATAAGAATAGTGTGACTGCCAAAAGTGAAATCCCCTTTAGAAAAAATCAGAAATCATAGATGAGTAGGGATCAATATGGGCTAGGATTCCCAATATAAACTCTAAATTGTTTGGAATCTAGAGGAGAGGGAACAAAATCTCAGCCCCAATCTGTGGTGGGGTATCAATATTTCGGGAACACTTCACATTCCCTACACTCAAGAAAATATTGTTTTTACATTATTGCTTGAACATTAAGCAAGTGAATCGTAATATGTCTATCCCTTTATTAGGTTTGTCTTCACATACTTGGAGTTGAATAACACTCTCAGACAATAGATTGTTGGCATCCTTGGGTCTATATTATGGGCATAATAATAAGGACTGTCTCAAAGAAAAATGTCTTCAACAACAAACCACCTCCATCATTGCTCAGAATATTGCCACACTTGTACATAGTAGTAAAGCAAACAAGATTATTTCAACTGGCATTAATTTGCATTATGGTTTGGTCACTAATACATTACATCCAACTTGCATCAAGCACTTCCCAGCGTGTATCTGAAACTGACCCTGTTCATAGTTTGAGTAAATGTGACAAATAAACTCGAGTTATTCAAAACATGTTAATACCTTAACAGAATGTGCATTTTGTATAGCAGGGCTCTTACTGAAACACTGGGGGATCAGTTATTCATTCATATCTCTGCTGGTTTCAATAAACAGCCTGGTCAGATGTAGTGATTTACCAATACAAGTATTATTTACTTTTCTGTTTACATGGAAAATCGGTCATATGGCCATACGGCAGCCATGTTATTTGTTTTTAATAGAATATCCATGAGTATGTTCAAAACGCCATAAAATGTCCTGAAAACTGTTAATGAATATCTATGCTTTTTAGTTATACCTACAGATGTAGATGTAATTACAAATATTGACATATTGTCATTATTAGTATTTTTTACATCCCAAACATTTAGTATTGAATTTATTTCAAAACATGTCCTATATTCAATTAGACCTTATATAACTAAATATATATATATATAATATATATATATATTTTTTTTTTAAGTGTCCATGGCGTTATGAGCACTTTAGCACACAATGGTTGTCTTGGTGAATAACCAATACCAACAAAATTTGCTTCAGACTATTTGTTGTACATGTATATTGAAAACTGTTTGTACCATTGCTGTACACGCAATGCTCTGGTACCATGTGTAACAGAGTCAAAATTCAGAAAGTCTAGTTTTCTGATAAGCTTTGTATGCCCCCATGTGCGCTAGTGGGTATCATGAACACGCCCACAGCTCCTCACATGCTGCCACTGGCAAGGTACTTCCCTTGGACTCACAAAGTACTCAATAAATGTATCTCTGGCTAGACCGGCTTCAAATGAATGTCTGTTCCCCCCCATCTGCTGCACATTCCTGAGACCAACGCCATTGGGGACTTCGCTCCTCCTGTCACCTGGAATAACATTACCACTGTTGTCTTCACAGTCCACAAACCCTACAGGAATGTAGTTAGCATTTTTAGTGAGTTGAAGATAGTTGTGAAGACAGACCGTTGCTCCGACGATTTTCTTAACCAACTCAACAGTACCCTTAATTCGCTTGCGAAATACCCTCCACTTTGCTGCAAGGATCCCAAAAGCGTTTTCAACGCATCGCCTGGCTCGTAAAAGTCTATAATTGAAAACACGTGCACATTCTCTTAATCACGGCCAGCCATGGTTTAAGGCCAAAAGTGTCAGCCCCCAGCATTAAATATGGAAGCTTCTTGTCCCCATGTGAAGAATGGCTTAGAATATTGAACTGTGTTGGGGATCCAGTCTTGATATTTAGACTCGTTCCACAAGCTGGCATCGTTTGTAGAACCTACTCCACCAATATCCAGCAGGGTGAAACAGTATTTGGCATCGCAAACACCTAGCAAAACAATGCTATGGAATCCTTTATAATTGTAAAATGCAGATCCCCGTTTTTCGGACACTCCATCATCACTCAATCGCGCCAATACAATTTGGAAAATTCCACTGATCCTTGAACTCATTGGCAATTCTCACCCAGTCCTCCTAAGTCGAGGGTGCTACAACATACTGACTTTTGAGAGCATTCCAGATGGCATCACATGTTTCTCTGAGAATGTTTGATACGGTTGCCTGGCCAATTCGAATGACTGGCTCTGTTGGGAGTCTCCTGTGGCCAAGAACCTCAGTGTAACCATCAGCCTCTCTGCTGGCGAAATGGGCAGGGTTTCAGTTTACCAAAAGTGGACCAACACGATTCAATAATGGTCAAAACGTTCTGGGGACATTCTGAGAAATCTAATGATAACAAAGAATCCATTAAAAAAGTCGAACTCAGTGGTGTATCTCAGAAAAGCGGAACAACAATTTACGAAATAATGCTCTGCTTTTAATACCTGTAGAAGAACTCTCTGTCGTGATGGTGGAGTTCATGTGCAAGTGTGTGAAATGATAAAAAAGTATCCGTTAAAAAAAGTCAAACTCAGTGGTGTAACTCAGAAAAGCGGAACAAAATTTTACAAAATAATGCTCTGCTTTTAATACCTGTAGAAGTACTCTCTGTCGTGATGGTGGAGTTCATGTGCAAGTGTGTGAAAAGCACCGAACTGCTCTCTCTTCTGGTGAATTTGCCGCACCCAGAATCTGTGCGTTCTTTTCTCTTGCCCGCCTCTTGCTCGTCTGCGACGCAAGTGTACGAGGAGAAGTAAATAAAACGCGAGAAGTTGCACTCTCCGATTTACCGCCGCCATCTTTATTTAATTTGACGCGTAAACATTTGGACCCAGGGCCAGTCGTCGACGATCGAGGCGATTATATGGCTGATCGTCTGAATCGCAACGATCGCGCGTGCACTTTTTTCGGCGATCGTGGCGATTGGCGCCATCGGGACGATTATATGGAAACCAGCCTTTAAAAGATTTTAATACGGCTAAGAAAATATCGGCATTTTAGACACTCTTTCTATACGTTTGACGTAAGTTCCCAGACTGTTTCGGCACTGATTTTTCAAGAAATTATATTGTATTGGGGCGTCATTTTAGGTCGCACGTTACATGGCCTACAATCAGGGAGTCGAATAATACTAAAAGATAGCAACCGGACATTATTATTATTATTTTTCGATACAGCAACTGCTCAACTGAGGATTATACCCTACAAGATGATAAATCACATGATAAATCAGTTTCAAGTCTATAAGTTTCCACACATGAAGCGCCGCTCGAGCGGAGCACCATACATAAACGTTGTATCAGAATTCAGACATATAACCATCAAGTCGCTTTTGAATGGTTTGAGATATGTTTGTATTTTTAATGACGTAAACAGTGACGTCATGTCACGTTACTTTGACGATAGACAGCTAATCAACCTAAAGACAACTTTTGTCAAGTTTGGTCGTTATTGGAGAGCGAGATATGTTTTTTTCTTTTTCAATCCTGAATAAAACCTCATTCCGTGTGTGCGTTAGGCACGTCCCGATGCGCTGGAAAAATCGCCAAAAAGTGCTCGAAATATAGCAAAAAAGTGCTCAAATAGTGCTCGATTTCTAAAAAAAAGTGCTTGAAATTTAGAAATAGTGCTCGAAAAGTTGCTCACGGGTATTCGAGAATAAAATAGAATAGTAGTCGATATCTAGAATTGGTGCCAAGGTGTGGAACAGCATTCCTTTAAACATTCGTTCGCTCCCAAAACAAAAATTTAAAAAAACCCTTCATCTTCAATTAATATTCTTGCTGAGGAGGATATTTATATTGATATGTCAACATGATAAACAATGTGCAAAAATTCTGATGCTTGATTTTACATAATTCCTACTCTCTCTTTTGCAATACTAAATCCTGTTGTTCAACTCTTTTTTTATGTGTCTTCCATTTTCTTTTTTTCTCAAACAGTTATTATATATATATATATATATCTTTCCTGCCCGCCTAGATTAGCTTTGCTACCTGAGGGTCTGGTAATGATATTGTATTTTGTATATAGAAATAAACTTGAACTTCAGCTTGAGTTTAAAATAAAATAAAATAAGGAGTAGAATAGAATAAGAGACATAAATCACTACTTGCTAGCACGATGTTTGCACCATTGTTAGCCGCTGACCATATTTCTCAAGGAAAGGGCGCATTGCATGGATTTTCGATAGGATTACTCCATGACAACAGTAAGTAAGGCGACATGGTACAACTATAGTCACAATTCATGATAATAGGATCTCGACTTTTAATACTTGTTGTTTACGGAAGTGGCGCCAATGCCGAAATTCAACACCGAAGTCACTTCGACTACGATTTGTTCCGAAATTATGAATATAATCGAAAACAGAACCAGTTAAGGCTGGCCTCTAACATCACTTGCAGGCTACTAGACAGATAAGTTGGCCAGTTGTTGCAATCTGACCATGAAATAGGCGCAAGAAAGTTGGAAAATAGAAAGCTTCTGCTTCAAAGATGGCGCTGCATGAGATGGAGGCTCAGAACAAGGTATTGCCAAATATGGCTATGTTCCGTAGACTGATCGCGTTTTCATCTGTTTTCTGCCCCGCGCTCTGCTGATTGAGCTATAGTTTATGCTAATTTCTTACGGACGGACACCCCACAACTCGTTCGATAGCAATAGTATACGGTTGCCATGCACACCGTAGTCGAAAAAAGCAATCAGCGGTCTTTTGCGCAATCTTCACTTAAAATGTTGCCCGGAAAGCAGAAATATGCCCAAATTCTGCTCAAAAGTAAATTAAGTGCTCAAAAGTGCTCGAAATGTAGAATAGTGCTCCAAATTCAAAAAAAGTGCCGAAATAGAGTGCCCAGCGCAATCGGGACGTGCCTAGTGTGCGTGTGTCCGCCCGGCACCACAGGCATCCCAATTTCAGGCGGAAAAATAGGCACGCGCTTTCCGGCGCTAGGTGACCAAACTTGAGTTACGTTATGTTGGAGGCAAGGGCCCAGGGAGTTGCACCACCAAGGTCACGTGGAATGACGTCGTCGATATCTCAAGAAGGCTACCTCGCTAGGTGACCAAACTTGGGTAAAGTTATCTTTGAGATAAGGGGGTGCACCACCAGGTCACGCGGTATGACGTCATCTATAATCCGGACATCTTCAAAACTAGAAAAGTCAATATCTCGATTACAATAATGTTGCTTTTAGGCGGTTCCTAAATCTATATATTAACGTCACTTCTTTACACTAATATGATCAGTTTGGAAAGTGAAAGGGTCGAAAATTCGACAAGGGGGGGGGGGGGGGGGGCACTTTAGCCGAGATATTATTCAAAGTATTGACGCAAATAAAGATCGAAATATGTTAAATTATTGCTAGACGATTCTTCCTACTGTCCTCCAAGTTTGATATCCGTCACACAAAAATTATAAGAGTTATGACCGAATTTATGTTTACAGAAAATGCGCCTTAACTATCGTCACCCTAACTATCGTATTGAAAAAAGGGCAATTTCCTATTTTTAAACTCATGAAAACCATTTCACGACGTCTGTGCATTTAAAAAAATCCCGAATTTTAACCCGTTGTCTAGTGCATTTCAGTATATTGTTCCAAGTTTAAGGATTTATTTTTTTGGAGAAAAAATAAACACACACACGCAAACAAAAGAATAGAAAATCTCCTCTTGCAATTGATTCTAGATTCGGCTTATTCTGATATCGTAGACTAGTTTGTTATTGCAGAAGACAAAAAATATTTCCCATCGTTTAAACATTTCTCGTTGAAAAGTCTATTTCTACAATAAGTAATCAGGAGCCACATTAATTGCTGTAACACAAAGTACCTGGTATTAGTCATTAACAAGTGAAACCATAAAATAATCACCTTTTAACAGGCAATTGACCGTCGTAAGACCCTCAAGGAGTTAATGTGCCTATTTCTGATTTCAATTATAACAGTAACGGTTTATAAGTGCTATGAAATGGCGAATGGATTTAGTGAATTGTTTGTCCATTCGCTTTGCTGGAATAATTATGTTCTTCCGGATATATTAGTGGGCTGGTTTAGGAGAAAAAACTTTTGCAACAAGTTGGAGCGTATCACAGGCCCCTATTCCTCGTAGTAAAATTCGTAAGTATTCCAGTATTCATTTAAACTTTGCCATTTAAACATATTTAGCAAATTGTTTTCCCCATGGACGATTATGACAAACCGATGTACTAAACATATACGGATTTCAATGTTTAACTATATTTCCGGAAAAAGCCATAGAGCACGTTTGATAAACCATCTAGCATTGGCTGACGTAGCTGTGTGATACTTCCCTCAGATTGCTAAATAGCAGGGTTACTTTTCCTGATTCAGAACTTTTCGCGCCGATTCGATTTTACGAGTCGAACTTATTTGCCAATTGTCCACTGTGTTCAAATCTTTCGGAGAATACAAGAAACCGAGTGCACGTCCCCTTGCACTTCCATAGGCTATTTCAAAGCCGGTGCACCAGAGAACCCCATGCGTATAATAAGCTCAGTTACTGGTGTCTTAAAGAATTTGCGTCGAAATATTATAGTTTACTACAACTGTAGCTAGAGGAGTTGAAATCAGCCTGCTTTCAGTGCAAAAGTGTGATTTTCATTCATAGGATATTTTTTATTTTTAAACTACAACAACTGTTATTTAAGGCCCTCGATAGGTTCTAGGTTATACTTTTGTTATAAAGCAAAACATTTCTTTATTGAAACATCTTGTGGTTTCGCAATAGTCTTTTTTCGCACTCAGCATTTAAAATTGTTCCCAAGTTTCGCTGTTTCGGTGTTATATATTTATTTAATAACCTTGTACTTAATTGGATACAAAGAGTAATATTCTAAGTTTAAGTTTCTTAAAATTCCTGTGTTTGATCTTTGAGTTGATTCTAGTGCAAGTAGGATTAGTCTAGTAGAAGACGTTGTAACCCGTATAGCAGCTGTTTCGTCTTAAGTTATAACGTTTGTGCCCGTAGTTGTTCTCCGTCTAACAATTTACGCCCACGTTTTTAATTCTTTCACCCTCTTTTAAGAAATATAAATTGGCTCAAACATGTCTGACATTATTTATAACACTTTTTATCAAAAACTCGAATTGTTTGAACAAGTTTAGACATATTTTGGGATACATGATGTTTTTTAGTTGCCTTTATCAAAAAAATAAATGGGTGATTTGTTTCATAGAAAGTTTCCGGAGACGTTCTAAGAAATTTGTTGATGCATTCGTAAATATTCTATCTTCATTTTTCAATTTTTATACATGATGTAATATATTATTTGGCTCTTTTGTATATGAAACGCTGTTTCATATCAATAGATAACAAATCGGCCAACTATTTAACAAAAAAAAATTTAAAACCACAATTTTAGATTTTTCTAGTGAGACCAAACGCATGATCATTTGTGTATCGCATTTTCTAACAGAGTGACAAGGTAGAAATACCACTTCCAAGGTGATGACTAAACCATTTGCGTTCCTTTTAGTCAATGATTTCAGTTATAGGATAGGAGTGCCGCCTTTAATCTTACCATAATCTAAAATTTACGAAAACTGTATCGCCATGGTAACGCGTAACACCATGGTATAACTTGAAAGTGGTATCTCGGAGAGGGCCTCTCGCCAAAAAACAATTTCAATACAATCTTCATTTCATTTTAATAAACCACACAGCTTAATAAAGAAATTGCTACGCATCTAGCGCCTACTTTTATACTGCAAAGGTTGACCTAATTCTTCTACATTAAACAAATTCTTCGTAGACATTTTTGAACGTTAAGTTGGCCGCGATATCTCAGTTCAAACTAAGATCCAATTTCCATTCGCTTTGGGGGTCTTCTTTCTTTCACGCTCGAAACGTTATTTAGTACTACATTGAAAAGCAAAATAATTAAAAAATAACAATTCCCTTTGAGAAATTCATTACTCGCCCGTTGAGAAAAGACTCATAAAATCGTTTTTTAAATATATTATTCAGTCCAGCTTCTTAATTCACGTCTTTATGCCATAAAGACCTTCAATTGGCTTTGAAAGAAGGCGAAAGAGAAAATGAGTTTCGAATTAAATTGCGGACGTGAATTCAGTTACCGAGATGTGAGAATTTTTTTCTAAAAAGGCAAACATTCTTGACTTGGCCCCAGCGGGTGATCCGGAAAGAAATGAACAAAACACGCAAAAAAGGGAGTAAAGCTAATCTTCTTTTAATTTCTGGAGACTTTATTAGCTGAACAGTTAGGATACACAAGCGAAGCTAGATTTTTGTGCATCACTTGGAGTTTCTTAGTTCAATCATGGCTATTGTTCCTTGCTTGGTAGCGTTATATAAGCGATAATTACTCCGCCTGTAATAATTCTCCAATGGGCAGCTGTGAGGACGAAAAGGTCTTCCATTACCGATTCACGAAAAAATCCAAAAAATTCTCTTCTTGGGGGACAGCTTATATCCTCATCTAATTTTGGTAAGTACAAATTGCTGTTTCAAAATTAATACTAGAATCAGTAAGAGGAATGATTTACGGTGTCGGTGCAGTTTAACGAATGTAGTTTTGCTAGTTCTAGGATTTTATACTGAAGTGCTTACTTAGGAGGTCGCGTGCTTGAACAGTTATAATTTACCCCTGATAGTCAAATATATCCAAAAAATTACTTTGCGTGTTCAGTGCTAATATGATTTCTGTTTAAATATTAGAACTAGATGGCTTTTACACTTGCATTTGTATACTGGCATTTCCGCGGTCTCTTTGAGAAGGGGATGCCAGGAAACTGAACTCTTTGAGATAGTCAAGTACAGCGCTATTGTCCTTGTTCTAAACAGAAAAACAGGGTCGAAATACAACGTTATCTAGGGATTAACACTCAGTATTATTTCTGTAAACTCTCACATTGGAAAACCGTCGCGAGATTGTTTTTTTTGCCGTTTGCATATCAAACTATGGAGCCACACGAAGGGTTGTTTAGGCCTACGGCAAACGTCGAACTTCAGTCGAACTTCTTCTGTCGAACCTTTCCTTTTCAAAGGATGCCGCTTCATTATACTTTATAATCAAGAACTTTCTATTGTTTTGGATTGGAACGGTGCGACTCTGGCACGACGTTTGCCGTAGGAACACGGAAGATGCTTTCTTAAATTTCGCCACATTCAATCCCCCCTTTTTTGTCTAACTTATACTGAAAACGACTGAGGATGGCATCAAATAGGAGGCACTTTCCTCTTAGGAGTCTTACCGATTTTACATAATTCTTCAACCCCCGCGATTATACATCGAGAATCTTTTCTTAGGAATGAGTTCGAAAACCAAATTCGTTATGGATTAAGTAGTTTCACAATGAGCATTTTGGATGTTTTAAGACATAAAACTATAACTGTTTTGCTTGATTTTAGTTTTTTTTTTCACCAGGGTAGATCCAATGGTGCAGATTTTTTCTCTCATGTGCCAGGTTTTATACCTTGGGATTATATACCTTGCGGAAAAAACAAAACAATGAAAAATAAAGAAAGTTCACGAACAAACTCAAAGTAAAACATATCTGAATATTTACAATGACCTGAAAATATGACCAGCGTCAGAAGTTGAGAAATTTCAAAAAATCTACCAATCCATATAAATCACGTGGGGTAGAAATGGAGGGACATTTTTTGTCACGTGACTCGGTCCTGCGGGCTTGATTCAAATACGTGTTCTATTGCCTCCGGTCAATTACAAAGAAAATGGCGCAGGCTATGCGCGTAACGTAACGTATCCTTGAAAGTAACTAATGAAAGTCAACTAAAGTTCTGAAACCAAACTAGTGTGTTTAGGTTTTCAAAGGCCTGTTTACTTGTGTTTTTCAACTAGGCTTTTGGGTTTGAGGTTTGGGTCAATTCTCCTTAAAAACATGGGATGCTGCACAAACCATGAATAACGTTTTAGTAAAACTAAAGTATGGAATTTGTAATGTGATTATCAACCTACAATCCTACCAAGTTTTCTGCCATATGGTTAAGTATTCTACTAGGAAATTGGACATGAAATTTCGCAGCCTTGCAGTTACCCAGCCGGTGCTCAAAATTAGAATATTAATTAGGAATCGAAACTCCCGTGGTTGAAGTTTCCGTGTTTTCGAACCAAGTTTGTAGTCGTGTTTTGGTTATGTCGGTGGTACTTCACTTTGCCTAAGTGATTCTTGTCTTGCTCTGTTGCTTGCTGAAACCTCACCCTGGGGACACTTGCTAGAAAATATAGTTTTATCAATGTAAATTCTCTTGCGCTTTGTTCCAGGCTTGAACAATGACCACATTTTGTTGACTGATACCTTCTCAGCCCTGGTAGATTTTGTCATGATCGACGGAGCCCTCGTTAACTCATCCCACCCCGTGAATAACACGATCTCGTTCCGGAGCTAATCCGGAATCCGGAATTTAGAAGGCGCTAAATTCATCATCCAATGATGCCCCGAAGCTCCGCCTTTCTAGCAAGTATCCCCAGGGTGAAACTACCACCGAAATAACCAAAATACGACTACAAACGTGGTTCAAAAACACGGAATCTTCACCATTGGACCAGGGTAATAGCGGAGCTCCAGGCCCGCGCTAGCAGAGCACCATACCCAGAAGGAAAAATCGTGATATTGAAACGTCACGGGTAATTGAATTCATTTTTATCATTTCATTGATAGCGCCATGCCCAACTGATTAGTGCGTTAAAGGGCAATGCAATTACCCATAGTTAATTGTGTAAACGTTTTGTTGCCATAGGTGGTTCCTTTCCCGAGATATAATTTGTTTTCTTTTTTCTGTATAAAAACCTGTAGCGTACCCCGTCCGTCCGTCTA